>CAKAKR010050358.1:0-18833 GCA_916700685.1 Adelosebastes latens
ATAACTATCTATATATATATATATATATATATATATAATGTATATATAATTTAATAGTGATATTTATCATCATTGGTTTTTTTTTTGTTATATGTGTTTTGGTTTACAACTGTCTTCATTTCTTTCTGTATTTGCTTTAAAAAAAAACTATTTCTCCATTTATTCACAAGTTGCATGAATCATAGATTTGGCAGTAACGTAGTTGTCAGTAAAACCCCAGTGACTCTAATTCTGCTGTATTTTTCTGCAGAACAGGAGAGAACTCAATGTTTCCGACTGAGCTGAGCTCTATTGTCGCTGCCAAGAGCTGATCCTGTTGCTTAGTAACTTCTGACTTTGCTTCATCTGATTTTCACAGTATTATCCTGCAAGAGGATTCTATGGAAATTGAGCACTTAAACTAATGAAAGTAGTTTACAACCAAGTTAAACTCCTGCTGGAATACGAGACAAATTAAACAGAATAAAGCATATATATGCTGAAAATATTAAAAAATCTTCCATCAAAGCTTTACAGTTTTTAGGCTACAATGCACACTGGTATGAATAGGTATAGGTACACTTACATATCTATGTAGCACAAGACATTACATGCATTGCTGATTGATGTGCAGACACATACAGTACATGCACAGTGCAATGCAACATGTATAACATTACTAAATCAATATAAAAGCCAATCCAAATTTAAAATATGAGTAAAATAGATTCTGTCAAAATTAAAAGTAGCCTACACCCATTACCAAAAACTGTATTTTAAAGGCTTACTTTATTACTGTGATATTACACAATGTCTTTGAGATCCTTAAAAAGCGCTACATAAGTTTAATCTATTATTATTATTATTATATCATACCTTCGGGTGTTAAAAATAAATAAATAAATAAATGTAACAATAGATCATAAAAGAGCAGCTATGTTCCTCGTCCACGGATCCTGTTTTCTGATGTTTGATCTGCTTTTTTTTTGTTCCAATAGCTGTCCAACACGTCTCTGTGCTCTCCCGCCTGTCATGCAGGTACAGTACGTGTCAGCAGTCCTGGAACAAATGGGGAAAGGTTAGGACGTGTTGTGCAGGAATTACAGGAAGGATCGGGTGTGTCATTGCTGCACCCGAGTCGACTGTTATCAGGTCGTTAAATAGGCGTTATCGGTCGCTATAAGCACCATAGATGTGGGTCATTCGGGGGCCTACTACACCTACTACGTTGTAACGTTAAAAGCACACCCTTTTTTTTCTTGCAACTCCAAAATCCTCAAGTCTCATCAGATGTTTTTGTGACAAACTGAACCTGAACACCAGAAGAAATCAAAATGTTATTTGGGCACGGGTGAGTGGACAAGACACGTCTTCACAATTTAAAACTGAGCCCACTATAACCTAAAAATCACAAGTCATGTAAATGCGTTAAAGAAAGTAGTGCCATTACAACAAACTTGTTTTTATCGCATTAACTTTGACAGCCGTAATCTGTTTCTTTTTTTTAGTTCTGAAGAAACGTCAGTCACTGCTAGTTATATTTTTTGTTCTGAGAAAAAAGACTGGGCTGAATCTGAATTAACTGTCCCTCAGAACAGCACATTTTAATATATTTTGTAACAGTAGATGTCACTGTTTTCAAAGGTTTCTCATTCATGTAAAAACATCCTCATTGTTCATTTCAGTTTAGTCTGTTCCTAAATGACATAATCTGTAAATAAAATCTCCCCCCAGTCAGTGAAAAGATGAACATGTCTCCGTTTATTTATGTACAGATGTTCAGATGAAATGATGGGAGTCGAGTACAGAGGCATTCAGATTTCTGACAAACTTCAGAAAAGTAAGACTGACAACTGGAGTTTTATGTTTTACAACAGAAGCCCCCAAAAAATAATCTTCTCTGGACTAAAGAAAAAAACTCGACTAAGTTACTGAAGGAAAAAACAAAAACATGCTCAAAAGATTGAGACTATAAAATATGTACACCTCTACAATCCTGACAGTTAATCTGTGCATATTTCATACAGTAGACTTCAATTTAAAAGCTTTTGATTATGAAAAAAATCTGCATTCAAATTCCTTCTAAATAAATAATCAGTTTCAAACATACAATATTCCAATCTCAAGTCATAGGCGATTTTAAAAAGAACAAAAAGGACAACCTTACCTAAAAAATAAAATCACAATTGTTTAGTAATACCAAACAAACAGTGCATTGTTATTACTCACAACATGAAACCATCTGTTGTCTGAACTGGCTGCTGGATCCCAAAGCTTTTCTTCACCTGCAGAGGAGGTGAAATCTCCCCATCCATAAACCTCATGTTGCTGGTATTACTAAGGTTTTTAAAATCACACAAATAAGTAAACTTACTCTGAAACAAAACTCAGTTAATACAGAAAATAAAACTTGAAGCTGCCACAGATCCCAAAGGCCAAATTGTTTTGCTTTTTGTGACACCGTGGTGTTGAGAAGTGACGGCCCATGAGGGGGAAAAAAAAAAATCAATCCAAAACACTTCACCTACTTGAATAAAACAACGGAAGAACCAGCACAACCTTTTCTTCTTGCAACTTCAAATCCTCAAGTCTCGTCAGATGTTTTTGTGACAAACCGAACCAGAAGAAATCAAAAGAACCGAGATGTTATTTTGGGCACGGGTGAGTGGACAAGACACGTCCTCACAATTTATTAGCAGATTGGTCACAAGAAGAAAAAAAGGCAACATGTTTTACAGAGAAATTGAAATGGATGAAAAAAAAAAAAAAAAAAGACAGAGCACACATGGGAACAGATATATACGTTTTGTATAAACTGATGCGTAACTATGTCACATCCCTGTACAGTGGCCAACCCCTTTCAAACAAGTACATGAGTACACAAGGATGCAGTAACGTAGTATGCAGATGTCGGTCAGCTCCTCTGTATTGCATGCATTATGTATTCTACTGAACCAAGGTGCTTCTGCGTGCAGACGGATTTTCAACGCCTGCGTCAAAACTATGAGGATCTCACACTCGCACATGCAAACACACACACGTGACACATTCATACATTCACACGCACGTGTCCTTCCCCCTCCCCCCCCCCCCTCCACCCCCCCCCAGCCCCTACCCTCTTTGTCACTCAAGAAAAAAACTAAAACACAACTCCACCCGCACCGGTTCATCTTTCCCAGAATGAGGGAATAAATTAGCTCCATAAAATGCTTCTTTATAAAAGAAAAATAGATATTTATATAACTGTACACCTTATCTATACAGCATAAAGACAGGGAGCACAGGAAGAAGGGAAGTTATCTCCAGAAATAAGACAGATTCTGGCTCTAGCACCCATATCCCTCCAACGCATGCGTCTCTCTTCTCTCTTTTTTGTTGTTTTCTTGCAGGACATGGAGCGTCCCTCGCTCTGCCCAGCAAGGCCGGTTCTCCAGAGAACTGGCAGGACTTTACAATGAGTCTCCTCCTCCTTTCCATCCATTCTCAACTTCTCTGTGTCCAGGACAGGTTTGGATGGATGGATGAGCCGAGCGCAGGGAAAGCCCCATTTCTCTCTTTCTTGGTTTGAACACTAGTTGAGTCGGACCAGTTCTGCCTGCTGGTCTCATCTGATCCGTCCTGCGGCTCCATCGTCAGTAGCTCTACTGCAGTTCAGTCCACTTGGATGGGAAGCGAAACACCCAAAGGTCCCCCACATGACCCTTTCAAATGTTAAAACTCCCTGCCTCTCAGCCAGAGTCCGAGCTTGTGTCTGAGGATGAGGAGGAAGAGGACGATGAAGAGGAGTCCGAGGAGGAGCTGCTGGCGCTGAGGCGTGATGGCTGGGAGTGCTGCTCTGCTGCAGGTTTCTCTGCTGGACGAAAGATAAGAAAGTTATTTCTAGACAACGTTTTTAATATCTCAACAAAAAGATGCTGCAATTATAAAACTATGAATAACATTTCTTTAACAGAAGAAATGGATCTATATGCATCTCACTGTCTTATTAGAATTTATTCTTCTTGATTATCATCCCTGAGTAAAAACTAAAGAGCTTGTAATAAAATGTAAGGAAAGGAAATCGAACGGCCGTTAAATTGTCAACAAAATCGGGATTGCATCTTTAAGTTTAATTTAACGACGGCAGCCATTCAGAAAAAAATATCTGCAAAAACTAGGGCTGTCAAAGTTACTGTGATAACACCTTAACTCAAATATGTTTTAATTTCGTTACTAATTTCTTTAACGCAATTTGCGTTTTTTAGGTTGTAGTGGGTTCATATGATGCTAAAAAAGGAATTCATTGGTACCAACCATGTCATACCAGCTTGTTGGGAAGGACGCTCCAAACTTATGCTAAATTTTGGCGAGGAAAAATGGGCATGGCCATTTTTAAAGGAGTCCCTTGACCTCTGACCTCCAGATGTGTGAATGTAAATGGGTTCTATGGGTACCCACTAGTCTCCCCTTTACAGACATGCCCACTTTATGATAATCACATGCAGTTTGGGGCAAGTCATAGTCAAGTCAGCACACTGACAGCTGTTGTTGCCTGTTGGGCTGCAGTTTGTCTGTGAAGGTTTCTAGACTCAACATGGTGTTTTGTGTTCTTTGATTTACAATAATAAATATATAAATGCATTTGCATAAAGGAAGCATGTTTGTCCACTCCCATGTTGAGTATTAAATATCTCACTTTTGGGTTCATTTCGATTGATTGCGATTAAATATCCGGTTGACAGCCCTAGCAAAAAACATGTACAGATAATCTGGAAGCTTTTAATGACTTCATATGAAATGATTTCCTGTCCTAACACTGTACTCTTTAAGACTGCCGTTTGGAGGACTTACGTTTGGTCTTAGCAGGCTTCTTTCCAGAGTTGAGCTGACCGCTGACGTCGATCAGCCTTCTCTCCAGCTCCATTTGTTTCTCCAAAGCGAGCTCCTCCCGAGATTTGCCAGCAATGTTGTTTTTACTTGCTGCATAGAAACAGAGAAGTAACAATATCCATGAGATGGGGGTGCTGTACTACATGGGCCAAAAATCGATCATTTGTTTTACGATCTCTTCTACTAACCGTATGGCTTTCGGGGTTTCTTCCTCAGACACGTCATCACGTATCTCTCCAGCTCCCGCAGTGTCGATGGCTTCAGGGTCTCGAAGTCTATCTCGATCTCCTCGGGGTTGGTGTCTCGGAGCGAGGGCTCGCGGGACTGGATGATGTAAACGACGCGGCCCAGCTTCTCGCCGGGCAGCTTGTTGATGTCCAGGCTGAGTTGACGCTTCTCATCGTAGGACATGGGTGCCGTCTCCTCCTCTTCGTCGGAGTCGTAATGGCTCACTATGGGATCGTGGACCGGCTGAGGCACGCTTAATGTCATGCCGCCCTTTTTGGTTCTGATGGGAGGACAGCGGGGAAGGAGAAGGAGACTGTTAAAAGATGGTCTAGTCTAACACACAACAACAACCAAGCAGACATCACATTATATGACTTGAATGGATATTATTTTACACTACAATAACAATTTCTATACATCCTACAACATTATGGGCAAAGTGTCTGAGGCATCTCCCACGTGCAGCAAAACACAGCATGCTCCACATACAATTCCAACTTTGCCCAGCAGGTGTCAGTACTCACTTGCTCTTGTTGTTTTTCTTGCTTGGCGCCTTCTTGACCGGCACTACAGGAGCGGCCTGCCCTCGGTTGCTCTTGGCTTTCGGAGTCTTGGTGATCTTGGGGGTTTTGGGCGGTCTGATAGGGGTCACCTCTTCCTCGACCTTACGATGCTTCTCTTTTTCTACCTTCTTCTTCTTTTTCTTGTCCTTCTTCTCTTTCTTTTTCTTGGGTTTGACGATGGGGCCCTGTGAGAGTGCGGTGAGCTGCTCGTGTACGGCTTTTAGCTGAAGGGAGAGGAAAAAAAGACAGATGTGTCAATGTAACACAGAGGAAAGGACATCGCTAAATGATATATTATATTGTGTGTGTGTGTGTGTGTGTGTGTGTGTGTGTGCGTGTGCGTGTAAATACACTGGAGTACAAACCTGTTCCTGCAGCTCTGCCAGCCGGTTTGCCCTCTCCTCCTCAGAGTCAGAGCTGGGGCTGCTCTCGCTCTCCTCACTCTCACTGCTGACAGCGCTCTCAGATGACGATGACGACGAGGAGGAGGAAGATGAGGAGCTAGGGGGCGCTGGAGGCTCGTCTGGCATCTTAGCGAAGCAGAACTCAAAGACGTCCTAAAATGATCAAACAGTACGTGAGTGAGCCAGTTTGAAAACGAGGACACCGTGATGATTTGAGGCAGACGACAGCGAGGGAAAGACGAGACAGTAGCAGTAGAACTGAATTTAAGCTTTTGCAAAAACAACAACAATCATAAATTATATAACTGGAATAAGTGCATTACCTGCAGTTTCCTGGCCATGCCCACCACATCATGATCAGGGGGGTTGTACTTGTAGCAGTTGGAGAACATCAGCCTCACATCAGCAGAGAACTGCCGGGCGTCACGATACTCTCTGCTGTCCATCTTCCGCTGAAGACAATGAGAAGGAGAGATTTTAGCCACAAATTGTAATTGAGAAAAAACAAAGCAAATGCATCTGCCTCACTGTCTGGTGTCACTGGAAGTACCAGTTTTAAGAACCAGGCCACACCTTATAGCAAACGGTTATTCCTTATCAGAGAAAATACACAGTTGTGTGTGTGTATTCCTGAGGCAAATACCTTGATGGTGCTGAGGTCCATGGGCTGCTTAATGATGTCATGGTAGTCGTGGAGACCGAGTGACGAGGCATCGACGGGCTTGTAGAATGGCCATGCGTACGCTGCGTGCTTCTTTGACAGCAGCTCCTTCAGGACGCCGTTGCAGTAGCGCAGCTGGGGGTTCAGCTTGCTGCGGCGCACCGGCGCTGGCACCATGGAATCTGGTAAATCCTTCTTGGGAGGTTTGATTGGTCGCCCACTCACTACTCTCCTGCCCCCACCTCCTTTGGAGCCCATACCCATGCCCATACCCATTCCCATTCCCATTCCCATGCCCATTCCCATCCCCATGCTCATGCCCTGGCTGAGGCTCAGGCCTTGGTTCATCCCCAGCGTGGAGCTGTGGTCCACCCCCAGAGAAGTGAGTGTGAGCGGGGAGTCGTGCCCGCCGCCCATCCCCAGACTGATGCCGCTGACGCCCATGGTGCTCATGATGGGCATGGCTACGGTGGTTGGGGTGGTCGTGTCTGCTTTCCTTTTCACACCCTTTTTCTGTGATTGAAGAGAAGAAGATGAAGAGAGGGGGGGTGATTATTCTGTCTTCATTACCTTTTTTTTTTCAAAATGCTGTCAAACTCTGACTACACAAATACAACATGTTTCTTAGTGTTATACACTACCTTAGAAGTGGGCTGTGTGGGAGGCAGACCGGTAATGGTAGGGATGCTTTGCTCAGTTGTAAGGATAGGGGGCAGGCTCTTGGTCATGTGTGTCTGTGGGGGGGTGGAGAGGATGGAGTCCGGTGTTTCCGGGGTGGGAGGTGAGTACGCTGACTGGGAAACAGCTGGGACCTGATGAGCTGTTGTCACGCCTCCAGAGACTGGGAGAGAGAGAGAGAGAGAGAGAGAGAGAGGGCGGTGATAGGAGGAGAATAAATTAAGTAAAACGGTTTGTGCACAGTGCATGTGCATTTAGAAAGATTATACACTTGTACTGTTGACATGTCTGGCTGTTTTAGCCTGGTTGCAGCTACTACTCACTTGCATTACCTCTGCCCTTTCTGCCAGTTTTGCTTGGTTTGCTCCGCGGAGGGGGGGCTGCCAGCTCTAGTTCCTCCTGGGGCATCTGAGCCACTTTCTGTAGGAAAGCCTTCTCCAGAGACTGAGCCATCAGTACGATGTCATCCATGGGCTGCAGAGGGGAGAAGATTTGGGCAAACTGGTTACAACAGTAAAAATATGAAGTTGCATTTAAGTCAATAACACACAATAACACAATAACACGTCAATAACACACCTTTATACATACAATAAGTTCATACTCCACATTCATAACATTTTGCAAACCAGTCATGTTAACGTTACACATCTGTCACCGGCTTCATGGTTTCCAGGGGATAGGATTTTTATCAGATTTTATAATGCTTGTTTTGTCGACATCAGCATGTCTAGGCTACCAATAGCAGCTAGCATTTATGTTTATTTCCCAACTTATCAGACCCCGACACGCACACAAAGACTTACCTTGTTATAAATGTAGCAGTTGGTAAACATGGTGTTGAAGTCCTGCATGCACTCACTGGCACAGCGGTAGTAGTTATTTTCTAGTCTCTTCTTAATAGAACCCATGTCCATGGGTGTTTTGATGATCTTATGATAGTCCTGGAGGGAGACAGAGACACGTTCAGGATCAGAAACAAGGGCCACTACATTCCAAAATTACTTTTTGATCAAGTAAGATGCAATGGGAAAAAAACATCCCAAAAGTGACCTCATGCCTTTCCTACGTGACGACCAAATAGATTAAAAAGATAGATGTGACAGTGACACATAGGGCTGACCCAAATGCTTCGAAGCTTCAATCCTTGCTATAGTAATCCTCCAAATCAGTATTCTATTGTTTTTCTATTGCTTCATTTTCTATATAAAAGTATGTTATAATAATGTATAAATCCCAAAATAGCACATTATTCATATTCCACATTAATTATCATTAGTTATTCTCAGACGGATATCGATGTTTGTTGTGTGTAGAGGAGTGGGCAGCAGCACTGGCACATAAAAAATGGTATTTGGGACAGCCCTACTGACACACGTGTCACCTTTGGCATTTTGTGGAAAGGCATGAGGTTGTTTCTAGAACTCAGTTTGGTTCCTCCTCTAGACAGAAGGAAGGTTAAGTTGAATGTCTTGTATTCACACTCACAGGCAGGCTGAGCTTGGCCGCATCTACAGGTTCGTGGAAGGGCCAGGCAAAGTGGTGCCTCCACAAAGACTTGAGCAGGACTTTCTGTAGGAACTGAAGCTGGTTGGTCATCCTCCCGTGTCGGTTGGGGTCTTTCACCTGGGGCTGTGGGGGTCCCGATGGGGTCATGTGACTGAGGGGGGGCATCCCGGGACTCTCAAAGCCCTCATAGAGAAGCGAAGGTTTTCTGATGCGTTTTCCAGCTGTGCCAGAACCGTGGTCCATCGATGTGACTCCCATTATGCCAACCTCAACCAGGGAGCTGTGGAGAGCAGTTGAAAGACCAATTAACTATTTGGCAGTTTTCTCAAGTTGTTAAAATGATGACAAGACCAACATATGGTGAGAAAATGTATATATTTATTAGTCTCCCGTGCTGAACAAGGTTTGATCTTCACATCAACAAAATCATCAAACTGTTGACTTCTATTCTGCTCGTGGGGAGCCAGCTACACAGACGACTTCATCTGCTCATGGCCTCTATTTTGGAGTATGCATCCATAACTTTACCTGTTAAACAACTCGACCACAACCCACAAACTCCTGATGAAGTGAAACGGTTCCATTCTCCCAGTATTAGCAGAAACAGTTATGCCGTATACTCAGCCCCATAAATCCTGGGATTTGTATGAAAGCTAATTATCTAATATTATAATCCGGACATAATAACTGTTCTCTTGTTGGCATACATTGTATGTCAAACTTTCTTAATCCTGCCTACCACACGCAAGCAAGAATACAGCATGGAGTAAATCCCCTTTACAAGGCACGCAAAGTCAGTCCCAAGGTCTAAGCGTTGCTCGGCAAGCACACATCAGCCTGACTTGGAATTTACTCCTGCCAGATCAGCACTCCCGGGCCCAGGAGGAACAAGCATGACTACCACTTCCTCCTCTGAACGTCTACCTCACAGATTAAACAGACAGAAACTCCACCCATTTACATGCAGAAAGAAAATAATTCTCTCCCAAAAGGATTGTGGGTGTTTTTTCGCTGCCATGTTAGTCAAGACTGGACTAGTTTTCCAACAGAAATGCCCATAACAGAAATGTGACATCCACTGAAACATATTACCACAACCATACAAGATGCAACATGGTGCAACACGACCATGCTAATGAACTCTAAACTCTGTAAACATCCTGCTGTGTTGTACACACCCACTTGTTACATTATCAGTAGCACCGGGGCTTTGTTGGCGACTGCAACTTGTAGAGTTAACAGGCAGAAAGTGAGCAAGACTACACAGGATTAGTCAGGGCTTGCCATTGGCCCTTAAAACCTCCATCACTGCTCTATAAGCGAGAATGTGGCTGCGCTAGCTTAGATCAGCAGCAGTCTAGAAGTTTACCTGAGTCTGTTGGAGTAGGAATAAAATGCTTCTCTTAATCCTAAAGAAAGACTTGTGCAATGTAAACCCAGAATGCAGTTATACACTACTGTGAGAAGTCTGCTGCCCTTCAACAATACTAACATTTCTAAAGCCAAATCCTGTGCTCCAGTTTACACGCCCATATTTACACCACTTTGACCTGATAAAAATCAACACCTGCATGTGTGTACATAGAATAGAACTATCCCACTCCATTTATTACTTGATCAGAATTGCTGCAATGCTACAAATACTTGACGAAAGATGTCAGACACTATGCTCAAAAACATTGTATACCTGGCTGCTGCTGAAGCATGTACTTCTGTGTGCTATCTATGCACTGCTGCATTGACAAATTATTTCCAAAAACACAGCTAACTCTGTCAGGGAACGCAAACGCCCATCCCTCCATCGTCAACAGCATGAACTCACCATATCCCATCTCCGCTGGCCTACTGACACTTCTACTGCAAAACAAGAAGTTGTTCTAAGAGCAAATTGGGGTCATCTGCTGGAAAATCATTTCCTATCAAACACTTATGGTACTTAGCGCCTCTTGTATTGTTTACATTGTCAAAGCCCCTTGTTTAGTTTAAAACAATAGGTTTGTCTGCACACTCTTTCTCTGACATCACAGCAACTGATGGAAATGGTGCACATACTGTGTTTGAATCATACTGTAAATAAAGTGCCACATGGGGCGGGTGCAAACCTTATTGGTGCATCCAATTTTATATTATCATATTTGCATTAATGCACGCTACTCAGGCATACTGAACAAAACTGTAAAGACATTGAAAGATGAAGCAGCCACGACAGTAGAAAATTTCCCACATAAAGTATGCAGACATGTCTTTAACCAATAAATAGAAATCTACTATTAATCTTATTTGTTTATTGTAAGGTAATCTCGTTTTTGAATGATACAACTTTTGGAAACACATTTGACAGTTAGTGTACTTTATTATTTTTTTAAAAAAAGGAAAGTAATCATGTACATAACATTAACAACACTAAACAAAAAACATATTTTTGTTATGTTAGCTGTAAATCAAATTAGTAAAATTAGGTAAGGTTGCTCAAGGAAGAAAGAAAAACAATGGATATTGATAATTATGTTAAAAAAAAAAGCAAGTAAATGAACCCACAATGAAAAGTTGCTATGGTTGAGTGACATTGAGCGATGTAACCAGGCAACCAAGTGAAACACCCAACACATGGATAGCTGTGTTAACCCTTTAGAGCAACGTCGTCGCACCAGATCACAACAACAACCTGTCCGTCACATGGCTACAATAACAACCCGCAGAAACACGCAGTAAATGCCGGTGCAGGAGCTGCACATCCACCTCTTTATCTGGTGGTTTATTATTGTCAACACTATGGTCTTGAAGCTAACTTGTTAACGCATCTTATGTCAGGGATTTTAGCTCAATGCACACAAATAACTACCACTATGTAAACAAGAAGCACCGGTAGTTGAGCCGCTGTTATAGAGTGTGTAAAGGCGCGTCTGTGAGCTGCAGCTGAGCTACCAGCCTGGCAGGCAGCGGGAGCGAGAGAGCGCGGCTCCTGAAGATGGCGCCGGCGGGCCGAACAACAGACGCGGCTCGCAGTTAAAAAATACCCAAAAAACACATTTTATTACCTCAAAATGATTTTTTTCTTTTCCTAAATACGCAACAAACTTCTTCTAGCAGAACATTCACTACCCACTCCCCCCCTCTTCCACTCGTATTATGGTGAAAAACGACACACAGAGAAGCTCGCCAAGCTAAAAAGATATTTTAGAAAAACAAAACTCATGATAATTTACAATATATCCCCTCTGATGGGAAGCTGAGAGTCAATGTTACCGGTAGATACCTGTCAAGGAGCGGGTTAACAGCCATATCCATCAGGATGGATCCGGATTCTGTTTTTGTTTTTTAAGCTAGACTCAGACCAGGATCCGGGTCTGTGTCTTCAGGTTCTCTCTGCGCTCCCCGACCACGGTGAACTCCTCTCACTCTGCTTCGTTGAAATGGCGACGATGCGACTACACCCGTTCATTTATAGACCGAGCGAGCACCTCATTGGATAGACCGCCTCAGACTGACCACGCCCTCTGAGCTCCTATTGGCTGCTTCACCATGTCAATCAGAAAGTGACCACGCCCCCTAGATACTGAGACTCTCCTGACTATCTGTCGGGGCAACCTGTTAGCACGTTTTCTCTGTTTCTTTCTCCGTCAAAGAGAAATAGCACCCTAGCATTGAACCGGTCTGTTCAGGAACACAGTGGGGAACTGGCTCCTTCATCTAATCTGCACAATAAACCCGCCAAAGCCCCCGAAACCACCTCCCTTCCTTTATCACATTACATTACGTCAACGTGTGCAAATACGACGGCGGTGATTGGTCGATAAGGTTGGAACGCGGGCTTCCAGGGTAAACACCAAGAAGCCTATTGGTTCTTCCGCCGGGTCACGCGCAGCCCTTCCAAGAGAGCCTCTCCCCACGAGCTTCCTCTCTCTCTCTCTGTCTGTTTCTCTGCTTGCTCACCAGAATGTCCGCATTTCTGTCTTTCACAAGAGGCGCTCCGCCGCCATCTTTAAGTACAGTGACACGAGAATGTTCTGGTAGAATTCTTGACAAGAAAATAGAACGTCATCAAGGAAATGATACAAATCGCTACATGTGTCGCACACACACACACAGGAGATAAGTAGCGAACGTCTACTGCAGAGAGAAGGCCAACATTCTAGAACACAAAGCCAGACGAGGCCTCCATGGCTCCCTGACACCAAACCAGTACTAAGATACAATCCAATACTAATCCTGACTGTATTTATGTTTGACTAAGAGGCCCCTGTTTACTCCAACGGCAAACTAAAAAAAGACCACACCTATACTGGTCATGAGAACTACTGACTCTCATTCACTGAATGACACAGCACTTTTCCTGTGAGTGACCTCAGACGACATGAAACTAAAAGCTGCTTTTGCCAAACAAAAAACAATCGCACTAACAATTAAATCATTAGGAAATAGAAACGGAACTTAATCCTATAGGTTTGAAAAAAAATGCAAAATACCATACCTGGAAGTTTTACAAAAGAGATTAAACTATAAAAACATAATTACGTACATCTTTACACACGACTTGTGATTATTATTTTAAAAAAGCGACCGACACGATGAACAAATTCGAACAAGCACACAAAATGGTTACCTAACCACATGCGCCCATCCCCCCACACCAAGGTTACAAATCCCTAACAATGTCACTCAAATATAGAACGTAAAAAACACTAAAGATTCTTGCAAAATTTTATATTACTTTTCTTTTGCTGTAAAAAAACAAACGATTCAAGAGGAAAAAATATCCCAAAAAAGACAAATAAATATATCTTAAAATATAAACATAAAAACCTTGGATTTTTTTTAAATAAATACAAATGTCGACAGGTAAATCCGAAAAAATAAATGCGAAACCGTTCTTCAAGTCATCTTGTCTTCCAGCTCGATACTTTTAACCAACACATTTCCCTCCAACATGTCCGCCTTCTTCTTCATTCCCTGCTGCTGCTGCTGCTGGGTGGGGGAGGGGAGTCATGTGATGAAATCAGGCTGTTTATCAAAAACCTAGACACGTGGCATTATGCAAAAAAAAAAAAAAAAACGCAATAAAAAGGTATCCAGAGTGTGTCCGTTGTTATAAAAACCTCTCGTCCGTATACTCATCCTGTGATTCATACGAAGTATTAGGTCACATTTGGGGATAAAGTTGGCAAAACATCCGAACAAAGAGCATACTTTCCTCTGGATTTGGCTCGATCCGATTGGTCTCCTTTAAACCATGTGATGAAAACGACTTTAGTATTATCGACTGTGCTTATTTTTTCCCCCCCACAAACTTCCTCTCTTGTAAATCCGTGCATGGTCGCAATAATCCTTTAAAACCTATAGAGGATACACATGTCATGTGCACTTCCTCAGTTTTGTCTCAAAAAGGGTTATTTTAGTTAGTAATGTTCTTGTTTTCTCCAGGTGATGAAATGCTGTCGAGCTCAGTTGTGTTGCAACACACATCAGTGCGCGTGCGCGTCAACGTTGCCAACGTTGCACTGAGAATGCAGGAGGCTGATCTAAGAGCAGTTTCACTGGGTGTGTTTTTTTCTTATGATAAATGAGGAGATCTCGCATGGGAGTGTTGAAAGCTGGAAAAGGAAGCAGTAGCTGCAGAGGAACTGACCAGTGTTGGTTTCCAAATTAAAGCAGGAAGAAGAAGAAGCCTATAGATAAACACACATATAGGCATCAGGCTGTGAATGAAAGAGACTTTAAGAATATGATATGTTTTGTTATTTGTGTTGACCCCTTGAATTACAAGTTATCTATCTATCTATCAAATTAAATATAAAGATGAAGAAAGATGAGATAGACTGTTTGATGGCTAAATGTTGAACAGAGTTTGCCCCACAGCTGAAGTCTGCAGGTGATTGAGAGCTATATGAAGCTCTCAAATAATAATAATAAAAAAAAATGTGATTATGAGCAAAGTTTCATCATCGAGACAAACTTAACGGATCGTGTCTAATCTTGTTTTGGTTCTGCAATCCATCCATAACATATTGGTTGTAAACTGAATTGCACTTGTTTTGCTCTTTGAATATTGAACATTAACTTGGTTGTATATCCTGTATGTGATTATGTATTTGCCATAGCTGTGTTTCCAAGGTTGGTTTCAGCCATACTGCCAGTTGTGTAGCTACAGTATGTCTCTAACACCACACATCAACAACATACACAGCATGGCAATACCAGATATATGGGAAAATGTAAAGTATTTATAATATTCAAATTCAATTATTCAATGATACCTGAATAGGATTTACTGTATAGTTAAATATAGGTTATTTTTCCACATGCAGGGCAGTTTCTATTATGTGTTTTTCTATTACGTATTATGTTGATTTATAAATAAATAAATAAATAAAAGCCTGATTACAAATTGGTATAGGTATAAGTATGGGCGAGCCAAACTAAAACTATGGATAAAATTGCACAACATGTTGTGTTGCCAGTATGTTGCTGTATTTTGTGGAGAAGCAGGCTCTAACCTGAATATCCAGGAACAGCCATGTAGGCAGGGGAACTGGAAGAAGGGAGGGGTTGGTGGATTACATCAGAATCAGCCTGCTCTGACTCATCAGCATGCTCTCTCTCTCTCCCTCTCTCTCTCTCTCTCTCTCCCTCTCTCTCTCTCTCTCTCTCTCTCAATGCTTGACTGCATCAGCCTGTCACATGATGACAATCAGGCCAGAAATGGTTGCCAAGGAAGCTCTCTCTCCCTCACAAAGCCTCGGTCCTGAGTCATATAGGTTACCAGAGTTTTACCAATCTAAAATGATTCAGCATCGATACCGAAACTCCAGGATCACAGATTGCTTTTATGCTGTTTGCACACAAATAAATATATGTCACATATTTTGTGTATGGCTGTCCTGTTTGTTTGCTTAACTCTAGTAAAGCTAGTCCACTCACTTCCTCTCTCTGTTATCAGGCAAGCCTTCCTTAGCAACGACAGTCCCTTTAGACAACGGACACAAGCAGCAGCTTTCACATACAGAAGAGCCCTGTGCATTTAAAGTTTCCTGTTTTGTTGTTGCGTTGTCATCTCTTGAACACCACGTTCTCTCTGAAAAAGCATGTCACTCACACCCAAACACTCACTACATGTTAACAACAGTACTACTCATATTATCATGAAATTGTTTTGTACATGGAATCACAGCATTTGGCACCATGCATGCTGGCACCTTTATTGTTTTCGGTTGCTGCAAATGTCTCTACTTTCTCCGATTCTCCACATTGCTAACATAGAAGCCTTTAGTCTTTATTTCCCAAAAAAAATCCCTTTTTTTATTTATGAAAGTGTCTTTTTCATTTAGAGCAGCTAGCTGTGTGTATTTGTGTGACTTATCCAACGAGCATTACAGCAGCATGACTGCATTTATAGTATGAGCGGCCCCAAACAAGTAGAATGTAGTATTATTAGGCTACAAGGTTATCGTGGCCAAACTAATTCACAATAACAATATTAATGCAATATCTATAGAAAATTAAAAAAATAAAATAAAAATAATAGTGCTATCATTCAAATATATCTTTAACTTTGTTTATTGTGGGCTTTGTAAATTAATAACATTCAAAATACGAGGGGAGAGAGTTATGGTTAGTAACTGCACAAAAGCGTGATTTAAGAGGCACTGGATTAATTACTCGATATTATCATGTGTATTTATTACTGTAGCATGATATCAATATTTTTTTTTAAATATCACAGTTATCATCAGTACCACTACATGTATTTTAAAATATCAACATATAATGGTCACATTACTTGATACCCTGTTATAATGTGACTACAGGGCATCTCTAATACTGGTGTTTGTGATTTGAGTTTGGTAACACATTAATTGACACTGTCGGACATTTCCTGTGTAGTATTATAAATCAGAGATGGGCAATTATGTGCCTTAAAGGGCCAAAAATCTGCAACAGTAGGTTTATTTATTTATTTATTTATTTATTTGTTTGTTTGTTTATTTGTTTGTTTGTTTGTTTGTTTGTTTCCCCATTAGCCAATACCAAGGTATCAACTACTCTTCCTGGGGTCTACACAAGTAAACATTACATCATAATGTAACACATATACTAAAAATCCAAAGCAAAAGGGAACCAAAAAGAAAAGAAAAACAAGCAAACTACAAAAAACAACAGTAAAACTACTAATGTCAATAATAACAATAATAACAACAGGAACCCACACTTAATCTAAGTCAGTAAAATATTTAAAAAATCCTTTTAAAAAAAGACAGTAGTACCACTAAAACAGCATATACAGTAACTGAGAAAATACAATGAAATAAAAAAAGAAAAAACAAGAGTTTTCCTCATTAATGGTCATATATTCAGATATTATGCAGCAAATCAATACATTTTTCATTTACAGTTTTTTTGTTCATGAATTATAACATGAATTGATAGATGATTGTGTAGAAAACCTTTTTCATGTTACGTAACACACGGCATCTTACTAGAAAGGGCATTTACAACTCTGCTTTATTTAGAACCCATGAATGCTTTTCTTCAGGGAAATATTAAAGATAAAGATCAGATAGATGAATGTGAAAACCAAAGCTCATGGGCAGCATGGTTCCAAGAAGGTAACCATCCCAGACTAGGAAAACTACAGCTGCTTAATTATGCAGTCATGCAAAACGAGTTGTAAATGTGTGAATCTGAGTGGGAACACTTCATTATACTCTCAAAGAAAGGGGAGCAGGAACTCCCAGGTGAGTGATTTCCATCTGAATGGAGGAGGACTTTCTCCTCCTGAAGGTTCACTTAGTGGAGGGAGCAAATCTATAAAATAGAAATGTTATCAATGCCGGTGAATTATACGTAAAAAAGTATTTCTATTGTGATTGCATCAAGATAGAAACACTGCACAGACCAGCTACAGGACAGGGGATGCTTACTGCTGGTACAGATAAAACCAACAAAGATGATCACTGGCATGAAACGAGATTATCATGCTTCCTAATCCTAAATATGTAATCTCTCCTGGAGCATATGTCTCTGAACCGCTGTAGTTTTGTTAGAAGGGTGTAGCTGATAATGTCAACAATATCCACGATGGCATCAAAGAAAGAAAGAGAGTGGAAAAATACAAAAGTAAAAAAAAAATAGAAAGAGTAAGAAAAGGAGAGAGACGCGAGGAGATGGAAGACAAGGAGAGAACTCTGTGTGGGTGTGTCAGGTGTGAAACTCTGGCTCGTCGTCCCATCATGCCTCCTCCCCCCCTCCGCCTGTTTATCAGAAGGATGTGCAAATTAATCAAGGAGGAGGAAACCTTTCAAAGTCTGGTTGAAAGTCTGACTGCTTTACTCACTCTTGCAGTTGGAAAGATACAAGAACAAAGGCGAGGTGATACCAAAGAGGAGTGACAGAAACATAGACACATAGAGTAATGACACATGTTCCTTATTACTCAACACATACATGCAGTGCTGTTTTATGACTTTAAACCCTCTGAGGAAGACTTTCATTTTTAGAGTGAAGTTTCAGATGAAACTAGAGCGAGGAAAAACAGGCATGGCCATTTTCAAAGGGGTCCCCTTGACCTCTGACCTCAAGATATGTGAATGTAAATGGGTTCTATGGGTACCCACGAGTCTCCCCTTTACAGACATGCCCACTTTATGATAATCACATGCACTTTGGGGCAACAGTCTTGGATTCCATAAATTGGGTCTCACTGTAAAGCTGAGACTCTTGTGGATCCAATGAGCCCAACTGTATTCATGTGTGATGATGTTAGTCCCCATAGGAGACATTTCATTGTAGTGAGACCATTTTTTTTTTTTTAAATTGACCTCACTGTATAAAATGACCTGTGGTGACCTCTAGGATAATCACCGCCTCATGAAACTTTACAGCCACAAACTAGAGACCTAGAGCATTCAGAGGATGGATGGATCAAACTAGAGACCTAGAGCATTC
>CAKAKR010050361.1:0-29600 GCA_916700685.1 Adelosebastes latens
GTAGTGTTTCCGAGCACCAAAATCCCTTTAGAAAACCTCTGATTTTACTGCAGCAGCAGGGTCTGGCAGTCTACCCCACGCCATCCTGGTTCTGGTTCCCTTGTGCCTCCCTTCCCTCCAGCGGGCCCAGCAACACAGCCTGGGCCTCCAACAGCGTTGTGTCAGTGTTGGCTTCCAGCGAGGCGAAGCTCGGCTCCTGGCTGGAGGAGGAGCCACTGCTGCCGGGCGCAGAGCCCTCCACCTCCCGCCGGAGCTCTGACTGCTGGTCGCTGCTGGAGGCTCTGCTGGAGGCTCCGCTGGAGTTCTGAGATGAAGGAGTTTCTGGTGAACATGCATGATTTTGTCTGATTTTGTTTCTTTGCCTATATTATCTCTGCTTCTTGCCTCCCCGAATTATGTTGAAGTACAGTATGTTTCTTTTTGTCAAGCTTGTCTAGCAACCTAGCAACAGTAACTAAGGGAGGTGGGACTTAGGATCGGTCAATACTACCTAAAACAACTTACTAAATTTTCTGGATTTCACAAGCGCAGTGATGAGTAAGTACACACAGAACACTTTATCTACTGATTGAATCAGTTGCCTCTGTTGTTAGAGAATCCTGACCCAGGGTCTCTATAAATGTCATCACCATAGCAGGGATGCTCACATTGGGAAGAGACTTAAAACTCTTAAAAGCCTGTCATCCAGCATTGTAGCAGTGGGCAGTACCACAGGTGGCATATGGAGTAAAAACATCCTTCAGCTTTAACTGTGCAGCCTTTTTTGCACACAATTACAGAAGGAAAGCAAAACCTTCTTCCTGAACACACTGAAAAATGTACCTGTGGTTACCACCTAATACCATAATGGATGCGCAAATCATAGTGCTCTGTTGACATATCAGAGAATAGCAGGTGGAAATGTTGAGGTGGAAACCTTAAAGTCAAAACAAAACATGTCCATGGAGCACTATGTATTAACAGTCTGTGTATAGATGGATAAATGATTTTTTCCATTAGGCCCTTTTCACAGCAGCCATTTTAACATCAACGTCATTGCAGGGTAAACACAGGTGTTCCATTTAGGTGGGCCATGGCCCTGGTAGTGTGCATGCTGGCTCACTTGAATGGCTGTGACACACTAAATAGAATGGGACCATAATTACAACACCGCCGATGGAGCTGACCATGGATGTATAAAGAGAAAACGGAGCTGACGGGAGAGCTAGCGACAGATTTGGCGAAGTTAGCGGAAGTATACACGTGTGACTATACGTCTGGTTTTCAAAATAAGCTGTTAACAAAGGGAACTGTATATAAAATACATACATGGAAATAAGATTGATTGGATTATATTCACCAGAAGTATAAAACATTACATGTCTTATAAGTTAAAAAGAAAATTATTATTGTTATTATTAACTAATTTGTGAGGGAAATGTTTTTATTCTTTGATCTTTGGGTTGCTAGAAAAAAATTAGATAAATAATTCCTGACAATGACTGATATGTTTGACTTTAAGACATCTCTGACTACATACATGCTGAAAATCAAGCATTTTTACTGTATCAATTTAGAGATTTTCCAAAGTGAAAGTCCCCAGAAGTATAAGATTCAACTTTTCCCCATGGTCTAGTGTTAAAAAATCGTAGTATCGAAACACAATACTTGTAGAATCGCAATACTTATAAAATCGTCACCCAAGTATTGGGACAGTATCGAATCGGGAGAAAAGCATATCATCCCAGTAATTAAGTCAATATTATTTAAATTAGCAGAGGGGTAAACATTTCTACTGTTGAGGCAAGCATATGCCTTTAGTTGTTGTGTGTCTCTATTGATGCCAAAAGAATATCAATGTCATGCAATCGATTCCCTCAAGGAATCAGCCACATACAAACCCAGTGGCAGAATATACACAGGCCACAATAATATCTTATTCCTCTCCGACATACATTAATATGCCGTCGTCATAAAAAATTTGATTATTGTGTCATATTTTCATTTGATACACAATCACCATAGTAATGTACCAGTGATTAAATAAAGAATTCTGTATCCCTGTGCTGACAGTTTCCCTATTAATAAAATGTCAAAATCAGGTTATCTAATGCATATTAAAAGTCGGGAGGCCGCATCCTGGCTCACTGGCTCAAAGCTCATCTCAGGTGGTAATTTGCGGCCTATTTTCCATATAAAAGAGACAGATTCCAGTTAATTCATCCAGTTGGAAAACCAGGAGTGTCTAGCTCTTTGATATAGTAATTTGCCACCGTACCCAGTTATACCTGGACTAGTTCTTAGTGTGTCCTCTGGCTTGGTTTCTGTCGAATATCTCCATTTCAGCCTTAACCTTCCAACAACCACACACTCGCACACAAACATTCACACTCACTTATTCTCATGTAGCCACTTCCCGAGGGACAGGAAGCGCTGCCAGAGAAAGTGTTGTATGTTTATGTGTGCACTCTCTGTCTGTGCAGTTGTGCACACACAAGACTGCGCCCTTTACGTCTCTTGGGATTGAATCAGGCATCATTCACAACACACTGAGCCTCAACCTGCCTGCTCTTTTCACCCACACACACACACATTGACACAAAGTTTGCAGTTGTATAAAGGAAAAAGAGAGAGTGGAGTCTGATGGAGTTTGAGTCTGTGGGAATATATACTTGTGGGTCTGCGGTTCATGACTCAGAGGTGATGATGGGCAAAATTACAATAGCAGAAAATTTTTATAGGATTACAATATTAGATAGGCGAAGCATTAAATTAATGCTAGTGGACTGAAGGGAGGGAGTGCAGGGGGGCTTTGCCTGTCTCATATTTCTATTCAATCTCCATTACCAGACCACAAGAAATAATATGAATGTGGAATTATATTATCAGAAAAAAAAGTTACTGCTAGCTTGCAATTGTTTTTTTATGCTAGAGAGACTCTATCTGTTACTCTAAAGCCAGATTGGATTTAAGAATACAGCTTGCCATTAAGCTGGGCATACACTGGACGATTTTAGCCCCGTTTCTGGCCCGAATTTTGAGCCGCACGACTCATTTTAGAGCTTCATCGGGCCGAGGACCGATTAAGAGTGAGAGTCCACAGGCTCTCCTACAGGTGAAGTGAGCCACGAGCCGATTCCCAAACGGCAGTGCCTTTTTTCGACTATTTTTTACATTAATCAGAGCGTAGCTATCAAGATAACAATGTACAATAGATAGTCCTATAGTAAAATGAAGGGATGCACCGATCTGACTTTTTCAGTCCCGTTACCAATAGCGATACCATGGGCTTTGGGTATCGGCCGATACCAGTCTTTAATTAATAAGCTACTGTATATGCCTCACTTTGTGGAAGGTACTGGGGTTATTCTTTTCTGTGTAAGGCAACATCAGGCTTGACTTAAACATTGCTTACTAACTTATGTAAAACAAATGTGACCAATAAATACGTAGATATTTATTTAATTGTTTATTATTAAAGTAATAAATCGTACACCAGCAACTTGGCAACATTTTTTTAATATTAACAGGAATTACAATTCAAGTGTAAACCTTTTTACTGCAGCAACAAATCCGTCAAAACTTAAACAGGAATAAAAATTCCAGTATATAATGTGTATAGTATATAAACATGAAATTGAATTTGATAGATCGGCCTTATTGCCACCGATATCCGATCCAGCTATTTGGCCCGATTTCCAAGCTGGTATCGGTATCGGTGCATCCCTACCAAAACATATCTAGCTTACCTCCCTCTGCAAAATGGACAAGCCATACTGTCCATGTCTTCCTAGCCACCCGCGAGTCCATACACGCCGGCGCCTCTTTTTTTTAGACGTTGATGATCAAGGCAGCACGTTTCTGCCTAGTTAGCATTATGACCCGTACAGACCTCTGCTAGCAAACAAACTTTACCTGCCTCGGAGCTGTCAAACAAATCTTTATTGACAACTGTTAACAGCCAGAACGGCCCGCAGGAGTCGACGGCCGTGTTTTTTTTTCTATTTTACACATACAGTGTGAGCACTCAGGACGTGGCTGCCGATCGGACCGTACAGTGTGAGCACATAAATCGTGAGCTTCGGCTTTACATCACAAACTATCTACTCGTACAGTAGGAGTGGGAATTACACAACATTTCTAAAACCATACAGTGTATGCCCAGCTTTACACGCATATCCCTGCTGTAGAAGAGACCAAACAATATGAATAAACATTTGTTTGTGTGACCAGCTCAATCTTTAAGCTTGTCATTACATTCATAGTAGTGGCTGGTTGTGATCACACTCTAAGTTGTCCAGGTGCATTGTAGCAGACTCAAGCCCCCAGCCTCATCTGTTCAAATCCACCTCAGGACCGCTGCATCTTATTCCCATCTGTCTTTTGCTGTCTCTCTTTGCTTAACAGCATGTAATGAAAGCAAGATTAGCAATGGGAAAAAAAAACAAAGGTTTGAAAAAGATGTAGTCAGGAGTCGTGCGGCGAGCGGGGAGGCGTGAAGCCCATTGTCACATTTGAGCGCTGAGAGTCCCTGTGAGTGGGCACTCCTTTCTTTCTTTTACCTGCCTATGGAAGGGGAAAGAAAACCAAAATGTGCATATGACAATAAACTCAATAATCATTGCTGTTGTGTGCAACACAATTTTGTTCGAGGATTTGTAATTTTTTTTAGGGTGATGACTTCGGTGGGGCTCAGATTTTCTTAAATACAAGTAGGGGGGACTTCAAGGAAAGATTTTGCTACTAAGTAGCAAAAAAACACATCTTTTAAAATTGTTTTATATACAGACTTTTGGATAAATTATCCAGTAAGTGTGTTATTATGATTTTAGTTATACATGTGCAAATCTAATTTTGACAACCTCAGATCAGACAAAGCTGTAAAGTGGTGCCTAAATAGCAAAATAAATGTATTAATTAGTTGTGTTTTCATGAGCGATGCAATAAGTTATTCATCGGTTGAAATATTTTTATTTTCATGAGTAGAATTATTTTCAAGGCAATCATATAATAACATACTTAGTATCATGAAAATGCTTAAAGTTTGATTATAGTTCAGTGCAGAGCCCTTATCCTTGGGCTACTGTCAGTAATAGAACAATATTTTTAGATGCAGTGTGTGCGGATATTCACTCTTGTGCTTGTGTCTGGTAGCAGAGTTAAACGCTCCAGTGCACACTGTCATGTGGAGATATGATGTATGAGGCTTTATATGGAGTCGCCACATTGTTTTTCTGTTTTGACACAAGTGTTGATACATCCTCTTAAAACCGTCTGGAAACCAGATACTGTTTTATAACGGCACTTTGGACTGGGCTTTCCAGATAGGAAAGCTGTGAAGAATTAGAAAATAAATTGGACTCCAGTTAGTTTTGAAATCATAAAAAGTTATTTGCTGTAGGGCCGGGTGATATCATCTGAAATCAACATCATGATTAATTTCCACATTTACCTCGTTAACAGTTGATGAACGATGTCTTATTAGATACACCCGTGCACAGTGGACTTCTTATTCATCATTCGTACTGAACAATAAACACAAAATCATCATGAGTTATGACTCTGAGTAATATTCATGTTTAGTGGTTAAGACCACTTATAGTTTGCTAAAAAAAAAAGAATATTAAGCCGAAGTGTGCTATATTTTACATCTCTTGCGACTATCAATATAACAATAATTAACTATTAGATTTCAACACTGTTAAGGCTTCTGTTATTTAATTGCTTCAGCCGGATGCTTTAGTGTATGGAGCATAGACTGTATCTAAGAAGTGGACGTAGTCACCGTGACGTCACCAATTGGTTTGTGGACTGCCGTTTTGAAGCCTCGAGTTCGGCATTTTGTCCGTCGCCATCTTGTTTTTTTTGCAACCAGAAGTGACACGACGGTGGAGCTAAGTGCAACCGAACACTGAATAAGACATTTTCAGATGACCAAAAAGGTTATAATTAACTTTCATGAACTGAAAACACACTATGAAAGGGTTAAAGTTGTAAGACGAAAACAAACTCCCAGACCAGACAACGCCGTGGTAGCGACCTGTCATAAGGTAGCCACGTCCTAAAGCATACCCTGCTTTATGGTCTATTTGACTCTAAATGGGACCATAATTTACTAAATGAACATCATGCTGTATTGAAGAAGACTTGAAACTAGTGATTGAGACCATAAACTCGTGTTGACAATTTTTACTGAGGTAATAAATCAAGTGAGAAGTAGGGTCATTTTCTCATAGACTTCTATACAATCAGACTTCTTTTTGCAACCAGAGGAGTCGCCCCCTGCTGGCTATTAGAAAGAATGCAAGTTTAAGGCACTTCAGCATTGGCTTCACTTCTCAGACCTGAAGGTAGCCCACTAGTATGGAGTGAAAATATTTGAACAAAAGCTTATGTAACAGACTGCTGCATCTGACCTGACTTTCTTCAGCCTCCAGACTGTGGTTTGGGGACACTTCTTTATTGTTCCAGGGCTAAGTTGTAGCTAACTTCGGGTTTGACCCCGTCACTATATTTAGCTGCTGGCAAACAAAGCTCAGGAACTCTGTTTTGGTTCTCGAAGAGCTGTAGCATTAATTTATAACAAACTGTTGCTCATGCTTAAACATTCACTGTTACTGCTTACTGCTATCTGCCTCTGCTTTGACTGCGAGCACCCCTGGCTCCCTGGGCACAGCCATCTTTCTATCTCCCTCCTGCACACACCCCACACACACACACACACACACACACACACACACACACACACACACACACACACACACACACACACACATGCAGTGTAGCACTCAGTGCACTGCGCTTCTCCGCTTATCTGAATACACTCCAGTATTTCCATTTACTTTTGCTTTGTCTGTATTGTGTGCCCACATGACAGACAAGTCATCTTTTTTCTTTCTACATCTTGCACCTGCCCCCAGCTGCATTGCTCCAGCATTTGAGTTGTTTTGTGTATCTGAGTTAGCCTGGAACATGAATAATTACATCTCTTAAAACAGCTAGGCAGAACAATACTGACTCGACTTATGAAATGAACCCACACGGCTGAAGAAGTGAGTTTCGTTGTTGTACTTTCAGGTGCATTGCAGGTGAAGGCGGCGGCCATAAATAAATGAATTTATCTAATTTATCTGCGTGACTGAAAGTAGGTTGGCGAGAGAGTCATACTCAATTCAAACTTTATTTCAGACTCACAAGAGAGTCCATAGCAATAAAAAAAGATAATAAGACATAGCCTACAAGATAAAACCACAACTGTTCATCATTCAGTTTAAAAAAGAAAACCTATTATATCATATACAGGCTATCTCGCAAGTGTTTTCTGAATCTGGATGAGTACTGAGAGCAACTCAATTCAATTCAAACAACTTCATTAATCCCTCTAGGGGTTTGGTTACAACTCTTCATATTGCTGGTTAAATCCTCCATGATGCTGTTCTTTAACTCTTCCAAGCGACACATACACTTGTACATCAAATGTCTTTGAAATGCCTCACATGTAGGAACACAAACTGTTGACTGGCACTATGCCATCTGGGAACCTGAAGCAACGATGTCATTACATCTTTGTAAGCCTCCACATACTACTTTTCCTGTAGCTACAACTAAAGATGACCTGTATACATAGGTTTGCATAAAACTCTAAATGATGAATATTTTACACACATAATGTTGGTTTCGGCTACTTTTCCAGCACACATTATTACGTTATGGATTTACATTCCTGCTGCTTCCCTGTTTCTTCATGCGCTGGTGACTAAAATACCTATTGCACAACTGCTATCAAGATGCATAATGCATGCAATGTAATGTATGTAGCCTAGTTGTACATGAAATAATTTTAAATAATGCACATTATGATACTGTAATAGTTGAATTGTCTATTAGTCAACTCATTACAATCTAGCACTGTTAGGCAACATGACAATATATATATAAATCGTGAGATAATATAAATTTGCCATACTGTGTGTAATAACCCTGGTTGTATTAGTCCCTTGTGGGCAATATTGCAAATGAATTAGCAGGACTGATTCATAACAATATTGGGGGTTTTATATGATGTTTGTGTCACTGCAATGAAGGCCATTGATTTATATTCATTTGCTAGATTAACCCAAAAGCCAGCGGATATTAATGTCTGGTTATTTTATCTACAAACCGTTTTTTCATTGACTTGTTACACAAGATTTACTACATTACAACACATATTGATGTAATCAAAATGAACCCTATCCACCACTCGTCCTTCCTCACTGTGATTTTCTTTTACAAATGTTTAAAACCAAAATAGTACAGTGTTGCTTATATCATTTAAGATCATTAACACTGAGTTTTTTTACAAACCAGCTGTATACGGAACAGCAGACTTAAACGGTTGAATTTTTACATGTTTGTGTTATTTGCTGACACACTGCTCATGTCGAGGTGATCGAACAAAGAAATCACACTGTGAGAGTGTTCACTTCATCCTGACTGTCAACAATCTGGAGATCCAACACTAAAACCTGGCCAGAGCTGTAATACATTACAAATTGTATTATTATTATTATTAATAACCTTTACCTGCACAGACAAAATCGTATTATAATGGCGGCTGCCAGACCATTTGTGACTTTACTTTACATCATTACAGGTGAGCAGTGATTTGCAAGTGATAATCATCCGCACATAAAGACAGCATGTGACAAATGATGTGTTGTCTTTAACCACGTTAAAAATGATCCAATTAAGCAGTCAGTCAACCAGTAAATAATATACATGAAATGAAAACAGCATCTTAGACTCTGTGTTAAACGATCACTTGCTAATGTAATAACTCATCTTGAAATTATAGCGCATTCAAACATCTTTCACAGGAATGTTAGCAGTTGACCCTTCGCTAAGCCCCGCCCCTGCTGCTACTCCGTCAAGTTGTCAGAGCTACCATGGAGCCAACACTGTCATTAACTGCACTCCCTGAATAAATGTTATCTCATTTTTGAAAAAGCTAAAAAGTGATTTCAGAGAGAAGCAGACAGAAGAGTCTACAATATGCGTTTTAAGGATATATCACGATGTCAAATCTGAAACGACTGCATGAAAAAGTAAAACTGCTTGCCATAAAAAAAAAAAAAAATGAAACAATTGCATGAGAGTCTATGGAGCAGAGACAGATACGTAGCTGTCAGAGCTGGTCGATGCTACGCTGTGATTGGCCAGTCTGCGTTTGAGGGGCGGAACTTAGCGAAGGGTCAATTATTACATAGCTTCCCTTTTATTATTGAACATAATTCAAAGATCCTCTAACAGTCTGGCTGTAAAAATGAGCTTGGAAGCACAAATGAACCTCTGTATTAGTCACACCATCTAGCTTTAGAAATACTGAATACAAAATCAGACAGCCTTAAGGTGCTTCTCATTTTGATTTCTCATTCATTGCGGCAGTGAGATTTCACCGGTATTGAAGTTTTATATTTACTATTTAGGATAGTTACAATGACAAAAGGGAAACAAAAGAAATGGCAAACAATCAATGCCAAAAGTGAGGAATTCAGATGTCAAGGTATTTCTTTAAAGAGTGCACACAACAGAAATCATCCGTCACTGCTGCTAAACCAGGAGCTTTAGAAGTAACGCTGAAACACATCATGAGTTTTCTTTCTCATTGTATAGAAAAAAGTTCTGCACAATCAAAAACTTTAGATAAATCAAGCATGGAGTCTATCCAGAGCTTATGTTTGTTGAACAATCAACCAAAGGCGTACAGTGGAGAATGCCAGTTTGAAAGTCTATTAGACATTTATATATTGTGTGATAATCTCAGTGGCTTAATCGTCATTTCATACTAGTCTCTCATACTCGTATACTGTCCAGGAACCAAAAAATAAGGAGACAGAAACCTGGGATACTTTAAATGAGAACTCTCCATCCATAAGAGAAAATATAAGTGACTGGCCCGGCTAAGGCCAGTCCACGGAGCAAGCTATTGATATTCATGTGAGGGTCCAGCAAACTAATGCCTCTCATTTGTACCTAAGGCACATCATAAGTGGCAGTCTTTACCCTGACGATCTGGCTCTTTGACTTCAAAGGGTGGTGTGAAGAAAGATCCTATTATTCTGCTGCAGCAGAAATCATTAGACTCCAAATCTCTGATGTGGCTGTTGAGGAAAGTAAGTGGTGAATTAATACTTAGCCACTGTACTACCGCTGTGCTCACGTCTCGCAGTGAGCAGAAGGAGAGGAAGAACAGAAGAGCGTAAATCAAAGGGGTGGATGTATGCATGGTTCACAAGAATTAGCTTATACACAACATGAAAACGCAGGAAGGAACAGTAAATCAGTATGGGCCCAGAACAAGCTTGTGTGTCAGGAAACTGCCCTGCTGTTGTGTCTTTGAACAAGACACAAAATGCCCACCTGATATAAGGATGCTGTTGTCGAGCTGGGTGTAACTTCTGCCTCCATGTGGGGGGAGATTTTTTTTTCAAAATTAAGCCCAAAAGCTTAAACTTTTCCTCACACTTTTGTCCTCTCCAGTGATGTGGTGGTTGCAATTGAATAATTTATGCTGTTGATTTGATGCTATTTGTGAGAAAGGCTTGGTTTTTGGTGCATTGGTTGTGATTTGAAAAGACCACAGGTGCCAAACGGCAAGGCTGCATTTATATGTCGTTTTCATCCAAAGCACTTTATAATAATTCAGCCTCTCATTCACACACTCACGCCCCAGTGGCAGCGAGTTACTATACCAAGGTGTTGCTCTAACGATCAGTAGCAATTTGGGGTTCAGTGTCTTGCCCGAGGATACTTCGACATGTGACACAGTGATTAGAGGACGACCCGGTCTACCTGCTGAGCCACAGCCGCTCCAGCAACAATACGAGAATATGCAATTGGAGAGAACATTGTCTCCAACAATGTTGGGCCGTTCACATGCGTGGAAAACGCTAGCCGTGCCGCTTTCATCCTTTTATCCAATGTGCTTGGGAGGTTGCGCTACTGCCACGCCTGCCGTTACAAAACAACCAAAACCTGCGTGCTACCGTGATGATGATGAAGTTGCGGTAATTTAGCAGGAAGCCTCACTGACTAAACAAAACAAAATCAAAACAAAGATAAATGCATTTCCAGCACCGTAAATCCATCACAGTAGCTTTTCATTCGATTTCTCTGTGTCAGTTTTGCTCACCTTTCAACCGGATGTTGTGCCGTCCTCGGTCAGAAAGGGTGAAACCAAGAAAATAGTCCGTGGGACAGATGGTAAAGCTCTAGATAGCCCTGCACTAAAATGATTAACTTCTCCACCATATATTCATTGTAGACTGATATTTAAGGAGGAAAGAAAAGATATCTGCCGGCTGTGATTGGCTGTTCCTCATCACATGACATGCGGTGCGCACTGTAGCAATCCAAAAGTTTAATTATTTTTATTTCAGGGTGCAGCCGTCACGCCCTGAAAAAGACGGCGTCGCTCCCGCGTTTGAGCGCGTTTGAGTCTACATTGACAACAATGAATTTGAGCATGCAAAAGACGCGGCATGTGTACGGCCCCTTACGTATAGTAGAGTATTGTGTTACTGTAGCCAAGTTCCCATACAAATGCAGCGGAAATATTAATAGAATTTTCTAAAGATTGGCAAAAGAAAACAGGAATTAATATGCATTTCCATCAACTACTGTTATTTGGATATTCAGAGTTTACCGTTAGTACACCCTAGAGCTGACCCGAATGCTTCAAAGCGTCAAAGCTTCGACCGTTGCCATGGTAATCAAAAAGTAAGATCAGTTTTCAAATGCTTAGTTTTTTTTTTAAACATATAAAAGTATGTAATAATAATGTATAAATCCCAAAATAGCCCATGAAATAAGGAATACCCCAATACATTTTTCATATTCCACAATAATTATTATTACAGATATCGCTGTTTTATGTGTAGAGGTGCGTGTGTGTACAGTAGTGCAACAGCGGCACTGTCCTTCGAGCTTCGTATAGCTTCAAATATTTCTCACCGGAGCTTCGAAACCCCAAAAAATGGTATTCGGGACAGCCCTACTACACCCAAAAACACTGTTACTTTGATAGTTTTTTGGTTTTAGGTGGTTGACTTGTTTGCTGTCTCAATAGGACTTGGATGATGCAGGAGGGTCAATTAGTTTTGTTCATTCACTTGTCTGAGACAATGGCAGGAAGTGGTGGAGCTAGCCTTTAGGGCTCCAACTAACAACTATTTTGATAATTGATTAATTGATGAATCGGATAAAATAACAATGTCAATTTGGAATGAGATCTAAAAAAATGCCACAAAGTGCACAAGGTACTGTACTGGTGTTTTCCTCGCCTTCATCACTGTGATTTTGTTTCTGCATATTAGTCAGCTGTGTGTCTGATGTCCGTCCGTGTTAATGTCAAGTAATGTGACATTTTCCTGTTATGACACATAAAAAGCAGCGAAATGTCAAGCTCTGCAGGTACATGTACTGTAGGGAGGGTAGAATATAATGATATATGATTTGACAAAGGCCATCAAAGCAAAGCTAAAAAAAAAATGTATATATTGTTTTAATGTATTTTTTACATCCACTTTTGCTTTTAATGCTAAGTGACAAGCCTCTATTATGTGTAACAAGTGACATCTCGTTCTGCTCTGGGCGTGAATATTAATTGATCAGTATTTAGCACTCATGCGCACACAAACACACACACCAAGGCCAAGGCCAAAGATGTACAGAACATCTTGTTGAAAGCAATGGCCTCAAAAAAAAAAAAAAAAGTGCTGAATATTTAGTTTCAGTTAGCACTCACACATGTGTTTTGAATGTGAATACTGCTCAAATCCCCGCAGTCACACAGCAGTGGAGCCAAAAATGATTTGGAGCTCATCATGATGCGCCGTCTGTAGTCTGGCATATATTTTACATGACAAATGTTATCCTCATGTTATGACATTCCTTTATATTGTTACAGGATATGTCTGGTAATATCCTGAGCTATGAGCATCAAAGTAATTTCAGAGGAGTCAGATATTCTGTTCTTAAAGTCCAGTAAAGTAAAATCTGAGATTTGTTTCTAAACACATTGTATATGTTAGAAAATAATTGCTGAAAACCTGTGAAAAGACTGTGAACTATGTAGTAGTGAATTGTGGAGTTAGACTGTGAACAGTTTTTCTCCATTTTTGTGTTTAGGGTTGAGGCCCTGAAATCGGCCTGAAATCATGGCTCGATGACGCACTAGAGCCATCCTTAATATAACCCCTCCCCTAACACTGTATAACATTTAGAGTGCATTACATCAGTGGTTCTCTCGCTCAATCCCGAGTTACAACACTTACTTACCACAGCCTACAGTTTGCTAGCAGTGGCGTACTGGCCATCTGGCATACCCGGACAAATCCCAGTGGACTGTCAAAAAAATCCATAAAGTTTTTACCGGCCGTCTGGCACCGTCTGGTCTCTGTCATTATGGGTGCTCATGAGAACGTGCTGCGTGTTTGTTCCATGGATGTATAAAGAGAACTGGATACAGCATTGGAATCGGCCTCCCGTTCATTCCTGTGAGAGTTGCTCAGTGGCGCACGCAAAATGGCTCGACTGCCAAGTGATAAAGTACCTGGATCATCCGCCGATCTTCTGCATCCATTGGGCCGATAGAGCAGGCGCAGTAGCGTTTCCTTTAACTCAGCCTCCCAGTCCTCGCTCCAGCCTCGGTCTGGGGCTCATTCACATAAAAGGAGGAAGGAGGAAAACAACTCGGCTATTAGTGCATTTTACAACTTTTAGGACCTAATGATTTAAATAAGGACTATTCAAGTGTTCGTACCGGGAAGCTGATTTACCTCGACCTTACCTTACTGCTGATTTACGGACGTCTCTTTCCCGATGTAAGTCTACGGGGAAAAAAGTATTTTTGGGCCCAATGGCATCACGTGACAGACACAGACGTTGTAGTACTGCCGTTTGGCCACTACGAAAATTTGCATCAAAGCCCGGTGCTCTTCCTGGGGGCTTGGCATGTTCCAGGACTGGGCTCACTGGCCAATCACAACCAATTTAGTTAAACTTGTGCTTACATCATAGGCTAGCCTACTCCGTTGCTACTGTTGCGGCTGTAAAACGAACACAACCCCCATGATCATCTCGGTCCGATAACATTTGGAAAGTCTAGAAGAGCCGCACGATTTAATTATTTTATCCCAATTCATGTTAGCATATGGGGTTAAACCGGAAATTGGCCAACAAGAAGTGTCGTATATACTGTACATATGTAATCAACCCTCACCCATGATTGGGCGTGGTTCAGCGCCGTCAGCAGACTTGCCCCCCAGCATTTCAGAGCAGAGTTATACTGCTTATTTTTTCCACGATTTTAAAACCTAATTTTATATTGGCAATTTTTTTAATCATTCAAATTTGGCTGGGTAGTTAATAAGACATTTTTCTGTGGTGTGACAAACACATATTTGTTTTTGCTTTACCCGGACTTTAATGTCAAGGAGGAGCAAATTAAAAGCAACATAATAATCAGAACCTTTAGCCCAGCATATATAATCCATTTGTTTGCGAGCAGTCAGGACTTTGGGTTGAAACTAATTGTGTTGATTAACGGTGGAGAACCAGCCACCCGCTGATTAAAACGGGCATTGGGAAACAAACTGGAGAGCTCGGGTCAAACAAATTTAGCTCTTTTTTCATTTATTTTTTTAATCAACAAGCAAGTCATTCGCTAACACCAGAGAGCTGCTAAAAGGCTGCAGCAGTGGCCCTCTGAAAAGACTGGAGAGGATGCAAAAACTAAATGTACCCAGCCACTGTGTAACAACAGCATGTTGCATGCTGAGTGGATGTGCTTGTCATCAAGGTGACAACAAGCAGCATGTCAGCATCTCATCCATAATTCAAAAATATGCTTCTGATTTCAGAAAATACCTTGGCAATCACTGCCAAACTATTCCTAGTTAACATATAAACAAACAGCATTTAGCTGCAAAAACTTAAAACATAACTCTGATAATAAATGCATTACATATTAAAAGTCAGGTGAGAGGCAGATTAAGCGACATGATGGTGGTAATAAGTAAATCGGGACATGCACAGATGCTGTAGCAGCAGAAAGAATAGCAGGTGCACATAATGAATAGCAAGTTTGACATCTTAAATAGACTGTCCAGTGGGTGTTGACAGTGTATAAGCTTAGGCTTAATGCATCCGCTGATTCAGGATGCAGCGCTACTCAAGTTTTCTGCCTGAACTAGCTGGCATCATTAATATTCAGTGGTCACTTAAATGCCAACTATCATTTTATAAGATAAGGTACTACATTAGTCAAATAGTGGACACCATGTATTGGATTTATATACTGAAATACTAGCGTTAAGTGTCACGCTGCAAGAAATATTGTGAGCAGCAATTTTTTTAATACAGTTCCAGGAAGAGTATATGCTCTTCTGCTCTTTTTCTTTGCTGCATCCGCAAAGCTGCCTGTTGATATTCTTTCCAGGCAACAGCAAACCACCAAGCACCTCCAAAGCCTTTTGAAAAATGTATGACCGAAACATCATTCACTTCGATCTTCAATTCCTAGCCTACACTACATACCTCCTTTCTGGTAAGTGCACACATACATCATAAGACTGCATAAAGCAGCCAAAGACCTATAAATCATGCAGTAAGACACATTTTCAGCACTGCAGTCTATAGGCCTTTTGTCCTCCATTTCTATCAAGCTATTTTTTCGTGAGCACCACTCTAATGTATGTGTGCAAATATTAGCCATATAATATAGCAATATACTGTTTCTAAATATGGGGTTTCATGTATTTATTAAAGCATGGATGGCTATGGATCCTGTGGTTGAATGAACATGACGTGTGAGCAGAGATTTATGGCGTAATAGAGTGAGCCTGCGTGTTTTGATTGAAGCTTAAAGCTTGATTCATTTTCTACAGATGCAGTGTTAAAAAAAAATTAAATTTGGCTGAATTTCAATTTCCGAATCAATCAGCCTTCTTTTTTTTATCATAGCAAGCTGACTGGAAAACTATTGTGCAAGATTCATTAGCGGATGGAAGACGGAGCAATTTCGGCTGCAGTCTTTTTCAAAAGCAAATTCATACGGGTACATATTGGATGTGGACGTCTGAGAGATTGTTGGTAAATTGTTTTGCAGATGAAATGGGCAGGTGACAGGAAGCAAAAGAGCATATCGGCGGCATACATCTCATTCTCGGAGCACCTCGGTATTGGCCTTCTATCTGATAGGAGCTCTCTCCTTCCACTTCACTGACTGTCCCCACAAGAGGAGAGCTCTCAGCTCCAACTCCAACCACTTTTTCCATTATGCAAATGATTTCCCCGCAGAAAAGCTCAACGCCTGGTGCCCATCAATTCAGCGAGGCCTCCAGTTTGAATACATGGGTTTTTTTCTCTCCTCTACCCCCCCCCCCACTTCCCCCTCCATACTTCTGAAAAGAAGGTCTATTTCTGATGCATAGCACTGGTGTTCACATTGCTGTGGTGGGGGAATAGAAAGAGCTCTTACCCAATCAATTTACACAACCCCCTTTGAAGAGTATGCTTTTTTTTTCTATGGTGAGGAGTGAAATTATACAAATGTATGGGGAATACCAGCTGTAAAAAAGTAAGTTGAATTCATACAGCCATGGGTTGTTTAGAGTGACGGCATTACCATTCTAAATGCATACATCACACCAGGACATATAAATAAACTTCCCCCAAACACATTTGATTAAGTTCTTAGAGGCCCTGGAGGTGTGTGGCCTTAAAACCTCACCATAGTTTAATCCTCTCTTCTGCAGGAAATTCCTGGAGTAAGACCATCAAAAAAATCTTAATTCTCTGCATTGCCACTGGCACAGAGTCCATCTGCAAACTCAGAACACGGTGAGCTATTTTTGTGTTTTCACCCGTACAAGTCTGAATATGCATTTTTGTTTTAACCAATAGATGATAGAAAGATATCACATCATATATAAATGAAAGTTGACCTGATATGCGGTAGAAATGCAATTCACCCACTCATATTATTTTTTACACAATAACCTCCATCAAACACAGATATTAAGTGTTTATATTTCAGATAAGTAGCAGCAAGGACAGAACTTACACCTTAGACTGAGAAAAAAGAACTAGTCAAATCTACATTTGCAAATTTTCTTTGCCTGCTTTTTGTTCAATACCCAATTATTTCCTTTGGACAAACAGAATCTCTTTAGTACGCTCCAGTGATGCGCGGGTCGACCCAAAACCCACGTGTCCAGATTGACCCACGGGTCGGGCGGGTTCGGGTGAGCTTATTAGAATATATTGCGGGTTTGGGCGGATGAGTCAAAGAGTGACAAAGCAGCGTTCTGAGTAAGTTATTAATAACTTACAGAAACATTGGTGCAATAGTCCACCTTCATTTCCCCTCTCTGTCTCTCTGTCTCTCTCTCTCAAACACGCACGGAATGTGTTAAAATGACGTGCCACCACCACGGCTGGTCAAGAGGTCGTGGTCATTTCACGTATTTCTGTGAGATCACACTCGCACACAGCGAGCCGCGGCGCTCGATTCCGCTTGTCTCTGTCCTTGTCTCAGATCTCAGTCCTGACATTTATTGTGCTACTATAATGCTTAAAGGTGGTGGTTTGTGGGTCGGGACGGATTCGGGTGGTTGATTTACGCATATTTTTGTGGGTTGGTTGGTGTAGATTGGCTCTCATAATGGGTCGGGTGGGTGTGAAACTAGTACCCTCCTCTCATGAGTACACTGTATGACGATGAACTCTGTACTCTTCCCAGTATTCAGCTGAACACACAGTATGCTGCAGTCACATTTTGTTCAATCGCTTGCAGGTAGGGCAGCTTTAAATTGTTTTTTTTAATTACTTTGGAATACATTTGCCTGTCTACATCTGAAGTTATAAACTGCCGCTGTTACTTTTCTTGCCTCTAGGATGACCGTGTGGTGTCAGTTAGTCATGTCTGACAAATGAATCAATGAAAATCAAACCACATACAAACAAACAGTAAGTGAACGTGAAACCTAGCTTGTGAAACCTCACTAGGCAGTTACCGAAATGCACTACGCCAAAAAATCCACTCAAATCTGCACAATATACACACACGACATTTAGGATTTCAGTGTATCGTCCACAGCACAACAGTCCAGTTCGTTAAGGTCAACTAAAACTAATCCTCCCCTCTGGAGTTTTGGTGAGGTTGGTAGCCGGTCAGGCAAGCTATCTGCTCATTAGTCGACAGTTAAGAGTGAGGCAGGAAGTAGCCACTCTGGCGTTTCTCCATCCAGATGGTGAGAATGGCAATAATTGAGGATGTTCCTGAGGCTTCGGGACGATTGACAACTCCATAGGGCACGGTTCAACTGCAGACTGCTTTGACTTTGCCTGAGGTACGCTTGAAGTCCAAACCTCGGACACACTGACGGACCACCTTCACGGGACGGACTCCTTTCCATTACCCCCGTGGGCTGTGCTGTACTTCTGAAGTATAAGCGGTTGAACCATGTCACTTAGTGGATGAGTGAAAATGTGTATTGGCAGAAATGGATGTACTGTATACTAAACCCTCAAGCAGGAAATGATATTGTCATTTTTGAAGAGGTAGATCGTCACGAGGTGTCAGGTTAAACTGGAACTGCAGGTTTGAGTTCATCAGAATGATATTGGCTGCTTTGCATTAATGACACCCCGTGTCCTCGTTAGAGACCCTTCACACCCACACAGTCGCGTTCACCTACTCTGGTTGATTAGACCGCTGTGGAGGTTGAAATTGGGCGGGCGCTAATGCAGGGACATACGTGATGTCACTGTAATGTATGTGCTTATAAATATGTGTACCACCCTAACATGCTCAGACACAGGAACAGAGAAATGTCAATTAGGAAAATGTCTGTATCACCCACACAGAGGTCAAATCAAGAAAAATAATTGAAAGCATCTGAGTGGGTTACCAATGGGTGTGTGGGTGGGACTTTAAACACATCGCAATATATTTCCAATTTATTTTATTCTGGCACATGTGAGTATCAGACTGTTTGTGAGATCCGTCATTTTATACTGAAGCATATAACAGCAAACTTTCATTTTATAGCCCCTCCTTTGAACTTTCCACATCCGCTGGCATTTCATCAACACAACTTGACAGCTCTCTTCTCTCGTGCGACGTCTCTCAACCGCCGAAAAGTGGAAACTGCACTAACTCAACCTGACGACAGGTTAATTCGTAAGATTAACAATCCCCAGCAGACATCTAGCAGCACAGAACTGCTGATCCCTACACTAACATTCGTTTTTTCCGCGTGTGATCTCGCACAAGCTGTCACTGATAGCGGTTGTGTTTACAATACTTCTAGATTGCCAACGACAATTTTTTTTTTTTTCCATTCATCCCATCACAGACAAGCGGATGTTCTCTCCAGGTTTATAAAACAAATGCACGGCAGATGAAGAGGAGGCATGCCTCTTAATGAGCGAGTGGCCCATGCTATTTGCTTGCGATTCAGCAGAGATTAGTGTGATTACAGTGTGACAGCTGTGTAATTACATGCGAAGCTCCCAACAAGAGAGTAGATGACATGTTTGAACAGCTGCAAACGGTGACTTTGTCCCTCTGTCACTTAAAGGTGTATCATTCCCCGAGTGTGCACCTGAGTCTGCATTTATTTGTGTTCTGGTCAACATTTAATCGACAGGTGATGTCTTGCAAGACTTTGTTCCATGAGAGGCACCGGTGTAGAAAAAGGGGGTCGGTAGTTGTGGCGGCGACATAGACTGTATATAAGATGTGGATGTAGTGACTGTGCAACATATTCTCATGCGTATGATATGTGGCAATTTCCGTTCGTCACATGCATAGTCTTTTCAAAATATACTTCTGTCTTCACAGGAAAAAACTTCCTTAAGAATAGGTAATGCAACTAGTTAGGCTTAGGAAAAGATGGACTTGGTTAGGATTAGGCAGCAAAACTACTCAGTAAAAGATTGTGGTTTCCTGGGTGAAAGTCCGGTATTTTTTGAACCAATCATCCACCCCGACCTCTTCCCTACGTGGCGTTTGCCGGTTTTTATATTTCCTGGTTCACGATTACATGAATTAGACACAAATTGATTTCATGGGATATACACAAATTACAGTGCATTACTTTTCGTAGGTATAGCTACGAACAGTGTATGAGACTAGCCTGCACCGCAGCGTCACCCATTGGTTTGTGGACTGTCATTTTGAAGGCTTGAGTTTGGCATTTTGGCCGTCGCTATCTTAATTTTTGTCCATCGCCATATTGTTTTTTTGCAACCTGAACTGACACGAGAAGGTGGAGCTAAGTACAACCAAACGTGATAATTTACTAAATGAACATCATGCTGTATTGAAGAAGACTTGAAACTAGCGATTGAGACCATAAACTCATGTTTACAATGTTTACTGAGGTAATAAATCAAGTTAAAAGTAGGGTCATTTTCTCATAGACTTCTATACATTCAGACTTCTTTTTACAACTGGAAGAGTTGCCCCCTGCTGGCCATTAGAAAGAATGCAAGTTTAAGGCACTTCCGCATTGGCTTCAGTTTTCAGACCCGTACGTAGCCCACTGGGCGGTGGTGACGGTGTGTGGTAGCTCCCATTACAGATGGTTTTTTTTAAATTCGCTGCACGATGCCTCCAAACATCTCAACAGCTAACATTTTACTGACAACATATGGCTTGTGACTGTTTACATCTTCTTAAAAAATGCTCACAGTTTACTATTTTACAGATATAAATAAATAAATAAGGTTGCACAAAAGTAAGGCAAAGAAGTGATGAAATGTAAAGCAATAGGAGGTGAAAGCAGACTGTTCACTGCTGCTCAACTAATAAAGTAAAACAGGTACTCCCTCGATCTACCTCGCCCCTGTAGTTATGAATATGATTATTTCTGTTTTTGGTTATTTTTGCGATTATTTTCACATGAAACGAGGTGTCTAAATAAAAATGAATTGAACTGGAAAGCAGACTTGACTGCAATATGATACATTAATGATTCACTGAGTTTGTGATCGCGGATTGCTTGGGCTAAATTTCCCCAGTTTCTTCCCCATCCTTCGCCTCCTGCATGTCAAGCAGACGACGCTGACAGCAGCCCACCTCTCTGGGCGTAGCGCTCAGGTTTTTATTTAATATGGTCACGCTACCAGGACATCCCTTTGGATTTACAGCGCTGATGCGGAATGTAACAAACAATGGCAATAAACAAGAAAATAAAAAACTATGTGACTTGTTTTTAAAGGTGAAAAGTGTGATGTGGAAACTTAATAGTCACCTCCATGAACTCATTTTCAGGATCACTGTGAGCTCCTTTTAGTAATACTTTCTTCTCATTTCTGCCTTATCAGTTGCAGGATCTTTCAGTACAATTACCCTCGTAATCAGACTCTGGAACAAATTTTCTCCCTTATTAAATTATTTCTTAATATCGTTTAAAGATGATCACAGCCCCACAGTCAAAATAATTTAGCAAGAGTTAATTAATTGAAGAAGAAAATGAGTTTCCTTACAGTATGTTTAGGCTGGTAGGAATTTAGATGCTACCCGAGGAAACGGAGCTTAAACAGGCTTTAAACGGTTTAACCAATCTTCTGCTGCCTCTGAAATTTAAGGAGTGATTAAAAAAGCATCTTAACCAAAAGATGAAAATTATGTTGTACTGCCTGCAACAACTAGCAGGAAGCCACATTGAGTACGTCTCGAGAAGCAGGACTCATCATTAGCTGCTTATTGCATTTTTTTTGTTAGTTTCATTTAATCTTTAATTGACACTCTGTGGCGAAGGGCTTCTATTTTAGTCCGGTTTATTGCACAAGGCTCAGCTTTGCACCGCTGAAGTGGCATTTTTCTGGCGCAGCGAGGTTTCTCTGGCATTTCGTTGACTCGCCATGTGCCTAAGTAGAAGAGCGACACTGCAGGGGGGTGCATCATTGGCAGCTGAGAACAGTTTTAGTGTCTGTGTTTACAGCATTTTGTGGCATGTGCTGCCAGGTCCAAGTCAAGGGGTCAACACGTATGCCGCATCATGTTCCGTGCTGTTTTCTTCACTTTTATTGGTGGAATCGTACTCACACAAAACCCTCCAAAATAACGCAAATCCTTTTCTACGTGCATTTAGCTTGTCAGTTTCATTTTCACTGTACATTCATCAACCCAACCGGTAGACACATCTAAATGCACTGCAAAAATACAATTTTATAGCAATTATGGCAATAATACCAGCTAGGCAGAGTAAACATTCATGTCTATTCTTATCAGCGTCTCTCATCCACTTTCTTGTTCAGCTGATCAACTCCCTTTACGGCCGTCTGAAGGTGACAAGTATGTTTTCCATCCGCGGTCTGTAATTTGAGTGACACACGTTGTCACAGTCTAGTTATGCGTGCCAGATCTACTGTGGTTAACTTGATTAAATCATGCACGAGCGCACCAGGCTGCTGCAGAACAAGCAACAGACGGCAACATTTGTGCGCTTATGCACATCACGCTGCCAGATTATGGAGTGAAAATCAACAGGTGTATTGGGAGACATCTTTGAAGACATCCTCAAGACACACTGGACACTCTGTTCCATGAAATCGAAACAAATGACTGTTTGCTAAATCCCTCCCCTGAACAGCATTTGTCCAATCAGAGCGTAGCAACCATAAATAGGCACAGTATGTCTGTCAAGCTTTGGATTTCTCCATATGCTGAAACGGTGTGCATGGGGCTAAAAGAAGAATGATACTCAGAGCTTGGAGGGTGGTGTCCGTGGTTGCAATTGTTGGCATGTTTGGCCAACCACGCCGAAGAGCGCATTATTACAATAATTGCTAATTACGTAAGTTTGTAGGGTTACAGGTTACGTTTAAAAGCCTGTTTGGAAGCCTGTTCTGGATGCTATCAGAGTTTTGTGCAACGTTAACAGATCTGTCCAGCTTTACTTTACTGTATTTGGGGAAGTTTACACTCCAGCAACCCCAGCAAACGTTACCCTAGATCAATAATTCTGAAAGTGAGGTCCAGGGACCCCCAGGTGTCCGCGGCACTCCGCCAAGGGGTCTGTGATTATATGATTATATATTTTTTTTTACAAAAGGCTTCATAGTTCAACGAATACTATTTTAATTTTAAAATCTATAATAGTTCATAGATTATGTTCTAATCTAACAAATGTGTAACTCTGAGAATCTGCAAATATGTTTAATATATGTATAATATCTTTCTAATACATTTCTCTTGTGTTGTTCTTTCACATAACTAAGACTATAGAAGTGTAAAAAATGTCAAATTATTTCAAGGGACATACACGAGCGGGTCCCCGGTATATTCTCTATCTTGTAAGGGGTCTTTGCCTGAAAAGAGATTGAGAAACCTCTGCCCTAGATAACGTTACATTTTCCAAACACATGGGTTAGCTGTCAGCCTAAAAGCGTTTTTTCCTGTAGTGTTAAAAGTGAAAAACTATTGTTTGAAAATACCAATACGTATTTAAACTAAGCAGCCAAACAAACATAAATGAAAGGTCCAGTCTTTTAGCACAATATCATGTATGTAGCCAACGAGTGCTTACTCAAGACCCTTTTTAGAATGAGTCAGCTAGAAACATTGAAAAGTCAGCCAGAGACGGCATTTTCATCCAACACCTGGAGCGAGCGTTTTGCTTAATTAGCTGGCTAGTTACAGCTGATAAAATCCTACCAAAAATCGATGGTTGCTGGCTAGAAATGTCTACCTCTGTCTGAAATCAAGGACCCATTGCTTCAAAATATACTAAGAATTAGTAAACGGTCAATCAAAAATACTCTCTGGCCTTTATGTCACTTAACTCCATCAGTTGGTGTGACTGCAAACAGGGATTTGGTGTGAAAAAGAACCCACAATTATGTGAGGATAGTCAACGGGATCATCACACATTGGACAGAAGCGGTGGACCGACCAACAGACTGACTGACATTGCCAACCATGCCCTTGGTAGAATATTGTGCTGACATGTGGGAAGCTGAACGTTTGCACTTGCGACTCTGAACGTCCTCAAACATCAAAGCAGAAGGTGGTATGTACTTTTTGTTCCAACAAAAACATGGCCAGGCTATTTTTGCTGCTGTTTGTCCAAAGTTAACATTTTTCCTCACTTGTTTGAACCATCTGTCTTTATTTATCACACAAATTGCGACTGACTTCTCAGTCTGAATCTGGCATCTTGCAGACTGTGATCATTTTATGCCTGCAATCTGTCTGGCCAAGTTGTGACAGGCATGATGGCTAATGTCTACTGTTTGTTTGGTGTGGATTTCTGTGTATTTTTGCATTTCTTATTTGCCTCCCTTAATGGAGAAGCATGGCTGGATATGAAAGTCTGTCAACACAACAGCAGAAAAAGATCCCTCCTCGCTGTTGCTTACTGTCTTTGCCAATCCCCCTCTGCCACATCAGTGCTGAGCTGTCTCTTGTTAACCCACTCGCACAGCACACAGCCCCCGCTATCGCTACTCTTTGGCAATCATTTCTTCTTCTGAGGAGGAGATGGGCGATTGCCATGATGAACCTGTTGTCATCTGGAGCAGACAAAAGTGTTTTCTAGCTGTGGGGCTTTCAAAGATAAACATCCTGTTGTCTTCACACTCTCTTGGGTCACCGAAAGCAAACAAATTATCATTTCACAAAAAAATAAAAGGTGTTGATGTAAAACAGATGAAATTCCTACCCTGCTGTCTCCGGTTCAGTCTTTTACTTTGGAAGGAAAAAACAATGTTCACTTACAGTTTTCTAGATGTATAAGTTATAAATGAATACGCAGTGGCCATGTCGGTTGATAGACTGTATCAAATATGGACGTAGTCTCTTTGACGTCACCCATACATTTCTGAAGAGCATGCAAATGGAGCTCAAAGTGGGCGGCTCTGGCTGTCGCTATCTTGGCAATGATGTTTCTGGCTAATGCAAAAATTGGCAAATAGGTGGGGCGTGGATGGAGCTGAGGCAGGCAAAATGAAGCCTGGTTGCTGAAACACGTCTAGGCTGAGAAGCTAGGCCTATCATGGAAGAGAACGGTTTATATTTATTTATCTATTTACATATAAATAAAACAATACTAACGCTAGAATATCACTCAACGAAAAAACTGGAGCATAAACGTCTTCAATCAATCAATCAATCAATCAATCAATCAATCAATCAATCAATCAATCAATCAATTTATTTGTCGCATGAAATCGCAATCCTGTCAGCTCCTTCAATTTGTGCATTAACGTTAACGTTATTCACCATTAAGCACACGTCTCCTCCTATTTTCTTATAGTCTTCTGTTCTGCCAGATTGGTATAGAAAAAAAAGTCACGGTTGAATGGCGTCCGGTATTCCAGGATTTAGCCAAGTTTCGCAGACCTTACAGTTCCCAATATCCCGTTGGAAATGGAGGTGTTCCAGCATCACCCATCATCCAACGCCAGCATATTGGCCAGCAGGATGCCCGTCGTACAATTAACCGCACAGCAAGCCATATTATTTGGCCGATATGTGCATGAAAAAATCTCCAAAAAGCATCAACATCACAAACATGATCGAGAAGCTAAGTTCAACGACTCAAATTAGCTGAGGTGATACTAGCAGACAGCTAGCGGCAGTGACGGCACCCACCTGTCACTCAAAGCGGCCACGCCCTTAATTATACCTAACTTTAAGCCTTAAAGGGACTATTTGTAACTTTCAGAAATGCTTGTTAACAGCGACACCTGTGGCCATGAAATCAACGAAAGTCAGCGTCGAGCTCGCGCTTGCTCGCTCTAAATAGACATGAACGAGCATCGCTCAAAACAGTGAGGCGACACACGTCACCTAAAAGCACAATATCACTCTATATTTCAGCTGCTTGGCAGTAATGTTAGCTGACAAGACGCAGGTCTCTCCATGAATCACTGCTGATACTGTGTTTGCTTCTCCTGCCTCAGCTTAGGCTGAGGCAGCGGGGCTCAGCAGCGAGAAACTCGTCTCCCTCCGCCCGCAGCCGGAGAGAGCAGGAAGACACCGGCACCCGGTCGGTAACGAGACAGTAACGTTTCTCTCTGTAGAGCTCTGTCACTTCACAAGACACGGAAATTCTCTGTTGGTCTGGAGGAGCTGCAGAATTTATTTCTGCACAAACGTCCACTGTACATTCACTAGATATTCTCAGAGCTAAACTAACTCTTCTGCAGTGTGGAGTGAGCGCGCGCTCACGTCTAGAGGTGGAGCGAGTACGCGAGAACGCGCGCTCTGTCTGAGTGAAGGCGAGCAGGCAGAGGAGGACAGTACAGCGCGCACATGCGAGCGCGCACATGTGTCCCGACCCGGTACATTTATGCGCTTAAAAAGTTACAAACAGTCCCTTTAATATAATTTAAATGGGTGAGTTGTATTAAGATTCACCCCTAGTACAGTTTACATCCCTTTTTGACCATGATAAAGAAAAAAGCCTTTTATTTCAATTTCATTTTTTGTATTTTAAAACGAAATCAAATAACCACTTATTTTTTTGTTTTTTGATATCCGTTTGTGAAAGGAAAATCAAATGACCAAAAGATACACTGACCAGTTGACATGAACGGGGAAATTAGCTATGGAGACCAAAACCGTTTTTTGTACCAGGCTGTTTATCTCTGCTGTAAAGTTGTGTATTTTAACATGGGGGTCTATGGGGATTGACTTGCTTTTGGAACCAGCCTCAAGTGCAGTTTTTGGCTCTTCCGCGTTGGCTTCATTTTTCCGCCTCGGAGGTTTGCCGCTTGTTGATGCCTTGACAATATGTGGCAGATGGCCTTTAAAGTGTCTCTAAAACCCCGCTATTCAGACAAAGAAATGTTAGAAGAAGTTAAATATTGAGAGGCCATCTTCTTGCTTTTAAGGAAAAAAGATTTCCCAGGTAGATAGAAAAATAAAGTCTCCCAAAGAATGCTTTATATATAGGTGCTACTGCGCGGCAGGTTGATGTATGATGCAACTACGGTTCAATTCAGTGTTTCTGCTGAGGCAATGGATGGAACCAAAGCTGTGAGGGGTAGATGAGAAGCCATCACTATCCACTAGAGCAGGGCAGAAAACTTGATAACGCTGATATGCCCTAATAACAACAAGTTCCTGAGATGAGTTTCAAAATCACACACACACACACACACACACACACACACACACACACACACACACAAACACAAACACAAAAAGGTGTTTTTATGTTTGTTGTCCTCAGTGGATCTTCGGCTGTTCAGCCTCATTGAAAATGTGTTTTGATGTTTTTTGAAAACGGCGTAATTCCTTTTGTACAGATTCACAGTAACATCCGTGGCTCTCAGCATAAAATATAAATCGTATGTGTGTTTGAAGTCGACATTGGGGATGACGTATGTGTGCTTTAGATCTTTTTTTCAGTGCCTGTTTGTATCTGAGCGCATGGATTCTCACTTTAGTGCTCCAGAAGTCACAGGGCAAGAGCCTACTCATTTACATAAAGGTGTAATGAGCAGTTTTGTTAATGAATGCTGCTTCTAAAAGATGCTTACACGTGTGTGTTTATATGAACAGTAGGTTTAATTGCATGGGGATCTTTGCATCAATACTGTATTTCCATATTGTGTGTGTGTGTGTGTGGCGCTGCAGAGAGCAGGACCACTGAGCTGAAGATGTGCTGCAACCGTAGTAACGAGCTGCTTGGTGCCTCAGCATTTCTGATGAAGTCTTCCCTGTGATCACTCCTCTATCTAATCCCTGTCGGCCAGGTTCCTAGCAGCCTGCCTCCCATTAGTACGGCAGCTATCTAATGCATGCCCAGGAACTCTCGCATTAACTCTCTCCTGACCGGATTAATATGAGCTTTCCATCCCACAGTGGGGCTTTGCATGCATTTCCATGCTAACAAACCTCTTGTAAAACATGATGCACATTTCGCACCGCCTAATGAGGCCTAGATATAATACAGAGTGCAAAAAAAAAGAGGTACAGTGTTTTCCAACGATTCGGCTGCTTCCTCCGAGTTCTGATTTTCACGGGTGCGTAAGGTCAGATCTTACAGCGCTGTAGATTAACTTGTGCTCCTTCCTGCAGCATTCGTGTCTCCCGGGGCCGTTGCAAGGGGCCCATCCGTATGCCACTGTATCCGCGGATTCCTCTGTCCTTCTCTCCGGGCTGAATTATTCATGTACCAAAGCCACTGCTCATATCTGTGGAGGCAGCAGCTTCCCTGCGTTATGAGCCTGCAGTAATGTGACTTTATAGGGACCAAAGCTCCCTTTACCCGACCAGCCAATCCTACATTCTTTACTCTCCGCCTCAGACTCTCTGGCGTTTCCCCCCTTTACCTCTCTGTTCCATTTTTCAATCCCTTCCTCTATCCCCCCTCTCTCTCTCCGTCGCCTGTGTCCTTCTCCCACTCCTCTGACTTTATGAGGACAGACACTTTATACCTTTTGCTTACAGGTTTTCTTTTCTCTCCCTCTAATATTGTACTCTCCTTTTTCTCCCCCTCCAGCATCAGGCAGTCAAACAAAAACCCTCTCCCACATATCTTTAAAGCCCTCCTTCCTCCTCCATCTTTCCACCACACTCCCTGCCTTTATGTCAGTCTCCCTATACTTCTCCCTTAACAGTCACTATCCACCCCGAGAAGATGCTGACCTGCCATCTATGTACAGTAAAATGCCCCTAGATGCACTTCCAACTCCTGCCCTGGACTTCCTGGATGATCGCAGCATCCAAGGGCATTTGTCATTATTGCCTTTGAACCATATAAGATCAATGCAATGCCATGAGAGATTTGCAGGGATCTCAGAGACACATGACTGCATCTAACACAGTGGTCCTGTATAGGATTTATTGTTTTTTTGTTGTTGTTGTTTTGTATGTGTTCAAATGTCAGGAGTTGGAAGTTTTCAAGATCCCGAAGAACTTGAACGTGCTCCCAGTGAAATGCTGCTCCGTAGCTGACTATCAGTTCTTGGATGTTGGACTTTGTCCTGTTTGTCCCAGTTTTCAAACAGTATCCGAATTGGAGTTCATTCCTCTGAGGAGACCTGCACAAACTTTACAGTTTTTCTAACAGTCAGTAGGGGACAGTACATGACAGACAGTGAACCCTCTGTTTAAACCTGCAGTAGGCAGAATGTTTTTGGCATCATTAGGAAAAAATCCCATAATAACCTTTCAGCATATTGTAATTCAAGTGGTCTGAGAGAAAACTAGACTTCTGCACCTCCTCATGGCTCTGTTTTCAGGCTTTAACAAATCTAGCACGTGACGGGAGACTTTGGCCAATCACAGATCATTTCAGAGAGAGAGAGCATTCCTATTGGCTGTTCATTCAACGGAGGCAGCTGTCAATCACTCGCAAACTCTGATCAAATGTTCAAACTAGGCAGCGCTGATCAAATATTAATTCATATTCTGTTATTGTAATGCCTGTCTCTCACCTCAAATAGTTTCAGAAACATCTTGTAGTGTACTGTTTAAGTGTAAAATGAAAAAGTTTACTCCGGCTGGTGGGCGGTGCTTGGTATTTCCTCAACTGATCTCAACATGGTGGTCACAAACTTTCGAATTTTACAGCTAAACAGTACACTACAAGATGTTTCTGAAAACATTT
>CAKAKR010050363.1:0-16926 GCA_916700685.1 Adelosebastes latens
TATCATGTAATGTAATGTAGTATGTAATACTTTTTTTCATAGTTTTTGAACCTTAACACAAAAACAGCATGAGTCACAACTTTACAAACACAATACAAAACAAAACTTTTAAAAATTAGTCTTCTTTTTTGCCTTTTCCTGCTGCGTTTGCAAAGATAGATAGATAGATTGACTTTATTGATTCCCAAAGCGAAATTTAGGTTAATTAAGTGTCTTGGAAAATAGTGGGATAGCGTAACCATTGGCAAAAATGTATATCATGTTGCATAAGATCATGGCAGGTTAAGGAGATGCAAACAAAACTTAAATTCATGTTATAATTGCATGGAACCTAAATGAGAAAGCAAACATGACACTTGTAGCTATACATAATATTTATTTTGGACTATGGTCTCATTTGTTGTTGGTGATTATTCCAGTCATTTTCCAAATGGCAGACTTTTCATTCCAGTGATTTAGTTCCTGGATAAAGGGGGCGGAGTGAGACCTCTTTAGCTTTTATCTCCTCTTCAATGAACATTACAAATTAAAAAATAATTTAGATAAGCACTTCACAGTATGGATGTTGCAAGAGATGATTAATTTAGATATTATTTTATATCATGAAAATAATTGTGTACAGTGCACAGAAAGATGGAGGGAAGTGGTGCAACAAAAGGAGAAACTGGGTTTAGTGCTGAGTGAAGAGATACCTAGATCCTGCCACTGGGAGGCAGTAGTGGTGTCTTGAATTTATGCCATGATCATACTCAGAGCCTTTTTTGTTAATTAAAAATAAGTGTGCAAGTTGTAGCTACATTAAAACATCTGCTCTTGAACAAATTTACATTTCAAGAATGAATAAACCTTTATTTCATCTGACACTGCACTTACATTTCAGGCATTTGTATAATTTTTGTACATTGTTCATCTTTTTATTTACCAGAAACAGGTTTATTTCGCCGCGTATATACATACATGGAATGTGACTCCGGTTTATATGCAACTCTCTCAATGTACTTACATAGAATAGAAATAACAGAATAAAGAATACGATAATAAAAATAAAATAAAAATAAGATGTCTATATACAAGTCAAGTGTTTGGAAGTTGTAACAATACAAATAGTGCAAAGAAATAATACATACAGGATGGATATACATGGACTGGATGATTATGTACAGTATGTACATGTGGTGATGTTTATATACTGTATGTACAGTGAGTAGGATTTATATTTACTGTGACAGGTATGTACATATTAAAATATGTACATAAAGTGACAGATGATATGTCCATATTACAAAAAATGTGCATTAAAGACTGTAAATTATGATCTAAAAATGTGCATTAAAGACTGTAAATTATGATCTAAAAATGTGCAAAAATTTACATTAAAGACTGTAAATTATGATCTAAAAATGTAGAAAAATGTGCATTAAAGACTGTAAATTATGATCTAAAAATGTAGAAAAATGTACATTAAAGACTGTAAATTATAATCTAAAATTGTGCAAAAATGTTCATTAAAGACTGTAAATTATAAACTAAAAATGTGTCAAGCTACATATACTGTACTTATATTATACCGCTATGTCAGCCAAGCCCCGCTCTGGCTCTGAAAAAAAGTGTGATTTTAGTGGCACTGAGTAATTTAGAAATGACTACAAATCTGTATTAAAGCATGATATAAAAATCACTGCTGTTATTTATCATTATAATACAGTTTAAAGTCAGTGGCTGTATAGAATAATGTTGAGAAGTTCACAATGTCAAGTGCCCTGAGTGTGGGAAGCATCAATGAGCATGCCTTTTACCTTACGTAGCTCGATGACGTAGCTACGTATCGGAGTTGCCCAGGTGCATTCTGATTGGCTGTTGGTCTGTTCGTTAGTATTTCTTGTAACTGCGGTCAACATGAACAATGTGGATTATCTTCTACTACACACATTTAATTTAATGTCAAGAACAGACTTTTAGGATCTCAAGCATCTTTCTAAAAGGATTACAAAACATGAAAGCAGCAGGACCACGCAGTAAAACTGGGATTTTGGCAGTCTACCAGCACCTTGAGGATAACAGGTGTGTGACCAGTCAGATTATCACCTGTGTGTCAAACTGTGTGAAATAGTGCATTATGTCCAATTGCAAAAATGTGTAATTTTCTGGTTTTAAATCTCTCCAAAGTAGTTGTTGCTCTGCCATTTTTCCCCTCCTAAAAACGCCACTCTTTATGTCCCTACTTGGGTTGTGTGCATCTGTATGAAAGGCCAAAGTCAACAGCACTTTGTTTTACTTTGAGGTCAGCTACTAAATTAAATGTAGTGCAACACATTAAGTCTTCCAAAAAAAAAAAAAAGTTGTATGAAATTTATTTTTTATTATTATTGTATTTGAGTGTAGTGTAGAGTCAGGGAATGAAATGAACACCTGCCAAATAACATACAGGGTGTGTGGCAGGTAAAATATTTCAGGTCACCTGCCACCATGGCATAGAATTTCCTTATATTCAGAAATATTATATTTAAAAAGCAATTAAATAGCAAAGTTATGACCAACATGCTGCATTGTTAATGCACTGTATAATGATGTAATGTATTTTGTCGTACCTATTGTTGCTGTTGTGATTCAATGTTGTCTTTATGTGGTGGATGCTGCTATTTGACCCTGTCTTGGCTAGGTCTCACTTGTAAAAGAGGTTTTAATCTCAATGTGACTTCCTAGTTAAATAAAGGTTAAAAAAAAAAAAAAAAATCCTAAATTGAAAATAGTCAGGGATTAAGGTTACATGACATATTAATATTCTACTGTCTGATACCACTGACTCAGTGTGAGAAAATAAAATTAATGTCAGACCCTGTTGAGAGTCCCTGATTTAGATTACAGGACATGTCTGTCTGTGATGCAGTGCAGACAATGCTATTGTAACATTTTATATATTTATTTGTTTATTTAACAGGGACAATAGACAGTCATTGACTGTCCCTGAGTTAACTGGATAGCTAAATTTCATCTGCAGTCCCTAGGCAGGAAAATCCATAAACTAAACCTGGTTTACTGGGTACAGATTAGACATGTGAAGCACTCTTCTGTCTCTAGAGGGCAACATCATACAGTACAGTATCTCTCAAAGAAGCTCTTCACTGTGTGAGAACCTGTTGTCCTGTAATACCATGCTAACTCTGCCCAGGTTACAATTTGATCCCCCCAAAAAATTGCATTTGAGTAAGGGTATATATGAGTATATTGTTCCCATAACTTCCTAATTTGTCCCTTTACAGCTACCTTTCTCTGTTACCATATGTTGTAATGTTTAAGCTAGGACAACCTTGGAAATCAGAATATTTTACCTTCTTTTTAGTGGGAAATATTCCTGTGACACTGACATGTTTAGTAGCCGCGTGTTCTTCCTCTTTGATTAATAATTTCCTTGTTGTGTTGAGACTGTGCTGCTGGCTCAGTCCGCCTCCGGAGCCCCCCAGTAGAGCTGTGAGCGGAGGTTCAGGGACAGAGAGGCAAAGCCTGGGGCGAGTCGGTTCAGAGGCCTCGAGTCTGGCTCCGGTCCCGCTGGTTCTCCACCAGTCTTATTCAACCCAGTTGGACCAGTGCAGCCAGTGCCTTGAGCAACGCCTTGGGCTCTCTCCTAATGATGTCTTTGCATCCTGGAGTCCTCCTCCCTGAACCCTGCTCATGCAAATCAGTGCCAGATCTCTCCACTGATGCACCAGGTTAATCAGTCAGCCATTTTAGAAGGGCAATAAGTAAGATTTTAGCAGCACAAACTGACCGTAGTACAGCTGCGGGGGGTTGATCACTGCTAATGCTTGAGCTTAGCAGAGATCAAACGACACTGAGATGCGGGAGTACATTAGAGGGAATTCATACTACAACTATATACTGAAGCATGAACACGTCAATGTTGAAACGAGGAGGTTAATCAGTAGAAACTGAGGGAATTAAACTAGAAATCTGGCTGCTTAAAGCGGAGTTAAATCATATTTTGGGGCAGCAGAACAAAATGAAAACACATTACTGACAGCTATATGTTGGCAAACAGATATTTACGCACTCAGACACGGAGTAACACTAGCCTTCATTTGCGTTCATGCTTCTGGCCACCTAGTCCAATATTTGCGTTCTCCACCGACTCATGAAAAAAATGTCTGTTACAAAAATATTGATAAGAGCAGCTTTAATTTTAAGGCTTGTGGGGTGAATGAGGTTATAAACACGCTTTGATAAACCCTTTAACCTGAAGTAACTCAAGTCCTTACCTCATAAAGTCTCTGACACTCCAGTTTAGCCTTGTAGGGTTTGTATTTCACTGAGTTTTATACCAAGGAGATGATTTGTCCTTGCAGGCTTTTCATGTCGTCCCTGGTTAGTTGCATTACAATCAAGCGAACCAATCAAGACGGCACAAAGGGAAGTGATAGTTGCATCGAGTGGCTGACATAAAAGCCCCCTTTTACCGTTTCCAAAAGACATATTTAATGAGCGAGAGGCCATTCACTGCATGCAAATGTAGCCTAGCAACTAAGAGCTGCCTGCAACCACCATACTGAGGTGTTTGTGAAGAAATCATAAAACAGGCAAGTCAAACCACCACTTAGACAGGAAACCTTACATTAAGACTCGTCAAAAGACACTCAGGATCCTTAAAGTAAATGCTTTTCAAGTGTTTCACACAGCTGGATCCTCAAAATGACTTTCTAACTACCAAACATACCGATACAACTAATACTGATAAGCTGAGTTAATATGGTTATGGTGAGCTGAACTTGTTTGCAAACAGTTGCTTATTGACATCTTTATTTATCCAACAGCTACGGAGCAACATTATCATTCATCTGGAGTTGTGTTTCTGGTCACCTCATGAATGTAAGTCCAATATTCTCTCTCTACAAAATGCATCTATTTAATACATAATGCATTTTTACAGTGTGTGGGAGCTGATTTGATTCACTCAGCACCTGTGTTTATACAGGTGTGCAAAGATAACTTTTATTGCATGATTGTCTATAATTTGTTTCAAATTTACACATTTATTTCCAGGAAACTTCCAAGAAATTACTGGGAAAAACACAAGATAAAATATTACCTATAATTTTATGTAACAGGTGTTTTTAATCTCCATTATCCCTTTTATGATCTGATGGCTACTAAGATTTCCTGACCCCCAGGTTGGGAACCGCTGCTCCATGTATGGTCAATTTGTATGGAATTTATACTGTAAGTCATAGAGCAGTGTATTATTAAAGAATAGCTTTAATGACTGACCTTCATCAGCGAGCAGACAGTTACATAACACGATGCAGATTGTGGATTTCATGGCTTAACTCCTTCCTCCAGACTGCAGATTAATTCAAGCTCATTTTCTCAACATGTGGTGGAACATTTGTGAACCCACACATCTGGACGAGCTGCTGAAAAAAACAAAAAGCAACACGTTTGTAATATCACGCTGTCTTTGTGTCTCTTCTCATGTGAGCATGAAAAGAGTGTAATTTTAACTTCACTTAAAAAGCACGCTGTTCTCCTGACTGTCACCAAATCTACTACATGTTGAATGAGTCGGGGATTATTTTGCTCCGAGCCAGCTGCCATGTAACGCCGGAGGTAAACATGCGGCACAGCCTCTCAACACTGCTAAGCTTCTTTAACTGTGAAAGAGTATTTTCAGGACACGCTGCTGCTCAGAATGGAGTGAAATCATTGAATCAGTGATGAGAGCAGTGTGGGCAGAGAGAATCAATGCATCATGTAGTCTGACTGATGAAATATTGCTGATGCAGGCTGCTGTTTTCCCTCTAATTTCCTCACGATATTGACTTATGGGCTGTTTCGCCCATTGATCACCTTACCTAACATCTTAGTATGTGATGAAAGTATCAGCATAATTACAGTCTGTAGCTCTGGTATGTAGCTCAGCCCACCAGTTGGCTACTGTATGCATGTTTACTCTTAAAGGGGACGTTTTTCTTTTGGTGTGATCAATTCGCAGGTCAATATATTTTTTCGAACTGTTGTTTTTGTCATGAATACTTTCACACAGAATGTAAATGTTAAGCGGCAAAAAAATCGTCCTTTTTACAGAACGAGGTAGATTTTTCTGAGCTTTCGCACCGCGACTAAAGCATCAACCAATCACGTTGTGGGGAACGGGTTGAGTTGCGCGTATATTCATAAAACAACAACATGAAGGCTCGAACCAAGACGGCAAACTTTCTGTATGTTCCAATACCCAAACTTATTAAACTTTTGATTTTACCTTTAATTCTCAGAAAAGAGAAGTGGATAATTTGGCCCTCTGGTGTAAACTTGGCGTGTGAATCTCTGGTATAAACTAATATACATCCGTTTTTATTTATTTTTGCTCCTACTTGAGTATTTCTTTCTCTTAGTACTCTCCATTTCTCTCTCCATCTCTCACTCACTGAAGGTCCTTTCAGACACAACGCAACAACAGCACCACTGCGCTCTGAAACCCGTTAAATAATAATCATTATTATTATAATTAAATAATTATGACTTGGAGGTAAGCAACAGTAATAATTACAGTACACAAATGCTTGACGGTACGTACGTCGGTGTTTAGTGTTTACTACTGTTGCCAGGCAGCCTACTTTCATTTCCGGTGTTACTCGTTGACTTCTTGCTTATCCACAGAATATTTTGTGTGTACGCCTCCCAGCGTTTCGGAGCATATTGCAACGAACAATGCGCTGAACATAAACGCAACTGTGATGCTTGTAGTGTGCGAACCATCTACGTAGGCCCACAACGGCTTTTTGTTGCATCGAGCAAAGCCCAACTTTGGTTGTGGCGAGCGCAGCTTAAACATGAGCTCAAACTGCGCTTTGTCACGAGCATAGACTGCATAGACTGCTCTCACACACTGCTCACGTGTCTGTTAAAATATGTATGCCTTGTAATAGACTGACGACCTGTCCAGTGTGTATCCCTATCACCCAATGCATGCTGGGACAGGCTACGGCTTCCCAGGACCCTGAACAGGATCAGTGAGTACAGGTGTTGGATGGATATTGTTTCAGAGTTTGAACATGGACCACAATCTGTTAGAAAACACCCTAAAAACTATAGTGTGGAAGTGTGTGTTTGACATCAGTGTGGACATGGCCTACACTCACCCTGCGTTTTAACCTTGTGAAAGTAATGAATTGTGGTCATAACGGGGCTTTTGGTGGAAGGTGCCACCGTCAGCAGGCCTGTTACATCCGACAGAGTTTATTAAGTCGAGGTGATGAGCTGCAAACCCAGACAGCAGGGGTTGTGATGGCAGCCACTTCTCCTGTCAAAACTGATTAAGATATCAGGGCTCATGTCTGGGGAGGGGTGGGTTGGGTTGTGGTTTGAGGGTGGACGGGGGGCAGTCAACAGTCTGACTACAATATCCCAGACTCAGTAATGTCTCAATAACGGGATGTGAACGCTCAGATGGGGGTGGCTGGAGGAGGAAAGGAAATGAGGGAAAGAGGTCAGGAGGATGGGATGAGGAGGGGGAAATGAGAAACCAAGAGTGATGTGCTATCACAGAAATGACTCCTCAACAGATGGGCTTCCACCTGGGTGTCTCTCCAGGGAAATAGATTTTGATGTGATGTCAGAAACTGAGGAAAGGGCAGGAGGCCAGGAGATCCCTTCTACTACTTTTCCTGGGGTAGTTTGGTGGTGTCTGGTACATTTTAGTGGTTTCTCTTTATAGTTTTCATCCAGTGAATAAGAGGACTCTGGTGGTCTCTGATGTTTGTAGTTGTTTTTTTAGGGCTTTCGTTTGGTTTTGGTATTCTCACGCTCGGGACACACAGCCCGTGTGAGCAGCACGAGTGCGGTTCACAGCAAAAATAGACAGTGAAAATGATCTTTGGACAGTATAGTGCTGCACAGTTAATCAAATTTTATCGAATTTGCAATATGGCCAATTGCAATTTTCAAATCAAAGCAGGAGGCGCAATATTTCTTAAAGGTGAAATGAGTGTCAAAATACCATTTTAAATTAAATATTGTGGTGCTCCAGAGATGTCCTGGCCTACACATCATATTCTACAGTATTAAAAAAAAACATCTTTGTTTACAGATCCCTGCAAAAAAATCACATCATAATCATTTTAATATGTTTTTCAATGAAAATGAGAGTAATGGTGTAAAAATTATCATTCCCTCTAATATCACAAATCATATTGCAATATCAGTTTGAAGATGAAGATTTTCTCAAAATCGTGCAGCCCTAATATTAAGGTGAAGAAGAAAAAAAGACATGTCCTGCCGGTTAATGACAACGAAGAAGACAAAGACGCGATGCAGCAGGGCAACACAGAGACTAACCTTCAAAAAGAAAGTTCAAATAAAATCCTTTTTATACCGGCAGCCAGTAATCCGGCTTCAGTATCTCTGAGCCAGGACCTTGAATCCAGGGACAGCAGAGAAACAAGCAGACTACAGGGAATGAATGCTTGATACTTGAAGGATATTGGAGTGATGCTGTAACCACAAAGCAGAAACCTCATCTCAACTTGAAAGGTCACTTGAGGAGTGTGAGGGCTTCAGGTGATTTACAGTGATGAGATGAGAGGTGACACTCACTAATACAGATATATTACTCTGGGTACTGTCATCATTAGCACCATTAGTGACTGAAGAGATGATGAACTGAGGTGTTAGTTTGAACATTTCACTTTGGTGTCACATTTTGACTTTCTAACAAACACTTTGAGAGCAGTTCACAGGAAGTCATGAACTGCCTCAAGGGTCTGTTTTCATCACTTGCTTTTTTCTCTCCCAACTTTGTGTTGGTAATTATAAAACAGCAAAATAACTTCTCCAAATATATCAGCCTGCAGACTAGACTTTGTTTAAATGACAAAAAAGCTCAGATTATGAGGCAGTACATTCAATTTATTGAAAAAAAGCTTTGGGATATGAGTTAAATGTTAACATTTAAGGGTATCAAAGACCCTTTATGGTCAGTAAGTCTTGTCTGGGCAAGGAAAGTATAAAAGTATTATGCAGACATAACTAATACTAGCGTATTGTTTCCTCCTAGATGACACGATTGACTCACTTCTGTCTAAATTGCTTCTCTGTATTTCTGTCCAGTCGTTAATTTCCTCATTTATGTTCTGGTCATGTGTTGGTGACCAGACTGAGCAAACCTTTCATTCCTCGTTATGTCACTTGTCTAATATGAAATGTCTGAGCTGTCGAGGCGTGATTATACATCCCCGCCATTAATCAGAGACTCTGAAAGTGAGAAACAGAATGGAAGACATTATCACAGACAGAATAAAGACCAGTTATTACACCATCAGAACGGCCCAAATGAGCAGTTTTAGTTCAAAGGCCTTATTATCCATTTAAGGAGAAAATGCTGCTCCATATTTCAAAACCTCAGCTGAGTATTACATCATAAAGGTTTTACAAGATATTGTAGGAGAATCAACCAAGGTGGAGGCTGAACACAATGCAGATATTAGACATCCTTGTTTTAGGGATGCTAATTTTAAAAAAATGTTCTTAACCGATAACCGACCCTCGTTAACCGATTATTAACCGTTAACTGGCAAGATTTGTGCCTCGCATGCAGCGGTGCGCCAGCTGCAGTGTATGAGCACAACAGACAACTGAGTCTCCAGTTCACTCTTACGGGAGCTTTAATTTAGCAGGCAGCCAGTTTCCCAGTTAAAGTCTCCACCACACATTTAGTTTAGTTTAGCAGGTTGACAGCTGTGTGTCTGCCCGGCGTAACGAAGAAGAAACGTAATAAACCTAAATTTAAAAACTACAAAAACTCCCATAACGCCCAGCACCCCCACCACCAGCACTACTACTACTACTACTACTACAAGTACTACTACTTCTGTGACAACTAATCTGTACTTTTATATTGTATTTGTATAGGGTGTAAACGTCCTGCAGCTAAAAAGACATGTTGAAAGAGAGGTGGGCTCGTCCTGCTGCTGCTGCAGCCGTCCCACCTTTATTTACAATCTGCTGAGTTGACAGTTCGTGCTGCACCGGCCCAGCGCGGCGGATATTATTGATGTGTCTATTTGCGAAATGGGAGCGGATTGGCGGTGGAGGTCAATTCCATTACACCTGGCTTGTGTAGTGTCAACACGCCTCAGCCTGAGGCAGGCGCTCTCTGAGAGATTGTCTGGAGTTGAGATGAGAAAGGCTTGCTCTTTTGATCAGAGCTTTCTGGGCTGCAGAGATTGAGCTCATCACTTTGACCTCTTGGAAGAATGGGCACGACTCAGATATTAGGTTGGACTTCAGTGACTCTTGAGTCACGCCTGGGAGCTGCCAGTACAACCACTGTCTTCTGTTTGGCTGTGTTTACATGTTGCAAGCTGCAAGTTAAAGTTTTGTGCCCTTTTTTGGGACCACCTTTGCAGTGGTCGCAAAGAAGTTAATGAGGATTTACTCTGGATAATCCACAGAACACGCTGTGAGTAGTTTTCATACTGTAGGGACTACTTTCTACTGAAGAAATCGTTTCTAACAGATGCTGTCTTACACAGATTTCACCTTTGTTTCTTTGATAAGTATCACAGTGATAATGCCCATTTAGGCGTCCGGATCAGGCGGCAACCTCTGGTTCTGAAGCCATTGCTGAAGTGCCTTAAACTTGCATTCTTTCTAATAGCCAGCAGGGGGCGACTGTTGCAAAAAGAAATCAGATTGTATAGAAGTCTATGAGAAAATGAGCCTACTTCTCACTTGATTTATTACCTCAGTAAACATTGTAAACATGAGTTTATGGTCTCAATCGCTAGTTTCAAGTCTTCTTCAATACAGCATGATGTTCATTTAGTAAATTATGGTCCCATTTAGAGTCAATGGGATGCTTTAGGGCGGGGCTACCTTGTGATTGACAGGTCGCTACCACGGCGTTGTCCAGTCTGGGAGTTGTCCGTGTTTTTGTCTTAAAGCTTTTAACATTTTTGTCGCCTAAAAAAGTCGGCTAAAAAGATGGCGACGGCCAAAATGCCAAACTCAATGCTACAAAACGGCAGTCCACAAACCAATGGGTGATGTCACGGTGACTACGTCCACTTCTTACATACAGTCTATGGTCCTGATTACAGGAAAACAATGGATTTGGAGAAGGAGACGCTCATTTGCATCATGGAAATCTTTGAATGACTTTCCTGTATCACCTTGTTGTGTTATAGCTTATAACCAGCACATTTTCTGTGCATAAAAATGTACAGTCCATACTGACTGCCATTGGTTTTAGCAAAACCCGATCCTCCCACTGGAGAAACAATAATGCATTGTTCGACTGAATAATGTCGTGGTAATCAAATGGACATTGAATCTGAATAATAGGCTGTGAAAGCACCGCTTTAATTCACTGACATTTTTCCTCTATTTTGAGCTCCAAGAATTTAAATTGAATCGTGTGATAACCAGGGAGTTAATTTTTGGTTTGATTATCTTATGAAACTGTTTATGCATATCATATCTGACAGTGGAATAGAAACGCACCTCAGAGAGAAGCTTTTGTTCAAAATGTTCACGGTCTAAAATAACAATCTCTTTCTCTTCTGTGTAGAGTAAAAGCATAAAATTGGACGTCAGCTCATCTGAGCCCACACACATCTGGACCCAGTCTGTGTACCAGAATTACCCAGAAGGCATGTGGTGTGTTTCAGCCGGTCAGAAGGAAATAGAGAAGGTAATGAGCCTTTACTTCAAACCCTATTACCCAGGAGTCTTTGCTGCGACCCAGCCCAGCCATGCTTGGCTGTCGTACAGTTCAGTCAAATGGAGAATGAGAGATGAGATATTCCTCCTCCTCCCTTCCTCCTCTTTGGCTGGTTAAAAACAACTCCTTTGAGGAGATGGAAGTAATTAATTTGGCAAGAAAATGAACTTAATGAGATAAAATTCTCCTGAAGAGATTATTTTATGATCTGTGCAGGGAAGATTTAATGGTTTTGGTTTGTGATGTGTGAGCGAAAGAGAAAGGCAGAGAACTAAATATGCTCATCAATAGTGTTTTAAAATATTTTGTATTTTAGTTGTTTATTTGGTCTCTAGCCTGAAGATCCAGTACAAGTTTTGTTGTGTCACTGCTACTGTTTCCTGTTATCCAGTGCCAGTACTAGGGCTGAGACGATACAGCCATCTCCCAATGCGATACTATCATGACACTCGGGTGCGATTCGATATGTATAGTGATTTATTGTGATTTTTGTTAACTTTTTTACCACTAGACCATGGGAAAAAGTTGAATCATACACTTCTAGGGACTTTTACTTTGGAAAATATCTAAATTAATACAGTAAAAATGTTGATTTTCAGCATGTATGTAGTCAGAGATGTCCTGAAGTCAAACATATCAGTCATTGTCAGGAATTATTTATTACATTTTTTCCAGCAACCCAAAAATCAAAGAATAAAGACATTTCCCTCACAAATTAGTAGTATTTTCTTTTTAATTTATAAGGGACATGTAATGTTTTATATTTCTGGTGAATATAATCCAATCTTATTTCCATATATGTATTTTGTATATACAGTTCCCTTTGTTAACACCTTATTTTGAAAACCTGACGTAGTCACACGTGTATACTTCCTCTAACTTCTCCAAGTCCGTCTCTAGCTCTCCCGTCAGCTCCGTTCTCTTTATACATCCATGGTCAGCTCCATCGGGGCCCATTTGACCACGGAGATGAGAGCGACGGCCGGCTTGACCGCACGTTACCACAATACGATAACGTTTCCTGTCCATGACAGAGTTAGCATGCAGCTTTAGCCGTGATGTCTTAGCTCTGCTTTTCCTGCCAATGTGTGAAACCCAAAGTGTTTCCATCCTTTACTGGATGTGTAGTGTTTACCACGCTGGATTTAACATGTGACGGTGCAGGTCGTATCCACGTGGACCCTCCGACCTTTTGTGTCTCCGACCGGCTGTGCTTTGTTTTAGTGACGGATACGGAACGGATATGACGTCACGTTACTCAGACTCCAACAATAAAAGCGGTAACTTCCTCCTACCTCCACATAGACTCAAAGTTTGAGGATGCTCCACTCAAAGTCCATGTTTATCCAGAGGTAGTTGATGCAGAAGTCCCTCTTCATACATTTATTCTGAATTAATGCTGCACACACTTGAGTATTATAATACAGTCAGACCATCTTTTGGTTGAGAACGGTGCAAAATTAAAATTTCCTCGAGGAGTAGAGAGCTCATTTTATGCAAACAATCTAATTTTAGTTTGGATGAGTTTGTTTGACTTCTATCAAGCTCCTCCATGAATTGAGATGATTTTTTGGGCTTATGAAAACCCTCCCAAACAGCACTGAGTAATGGCAAAAAAGCCTTATGAAAGCCTGTTCTTCTTTTCAATTAAATTCAATATTGTAGAGTATGACAAGCAGGGTTTACTGCAGCAGCTTATAAAGAAGGACTTCCACTGCAGAATACAGCCAACATCTATATGCTTTATAGATATAGACTATTCCTTTGGGTTATCTCGTAGTGATTGTGAGTTAAAGGCGGCCCGACCTGCACAGTCCACACACAAGGTCACACCGCTTCTATTTTTAACACAACCATAAAGCCATTAGTGGTGCTGCAGTGACATTAATGGCCATTTCTTTATTACTCATCAAGGGGATGAAATGATTGTTCCCATAGGCGGTGGAAGCTTATCTCTAATATTGTGCGCACATGCATGCATACTGTATGCTTATGCGATATCCACATCATCAGCTCACGTCAACCAATGATTTACTGTCTAAATACAGTTGTGACGTACAGAGATCTAACCTGATTTGTGACACTGTGTGACATTAAGCAATGTTTCCATAATCCCAGTAATACACATGGATTTCATAAAGTCATCAAGTCAGGTTTACTCCCTGAAAAAGTCTTTCTATGTGGACCTGTGTGAGCCACTTCAAATACACATTTCCATTTCCTTGCACTGGTTGTTTCCTCTTTTTATTTCCTCCTCTCTTCCTCATTTCTCATCCTCTTTTCTTCTCCTGTCTTCGTTTCCTCTCCTCATTTCCCATCCTCTTTTCTTCTCCTATCCTCGTTTCCTCTCTTCTTTTCTTCTCCTCGTTTCCCCTCCTCTTTTCTTCTCCTCTGCTCGTTTCCCAACCTCGTTTCTTCTCATCTCCTTGTTTCCCATTCTCTTTTCTTCTCCTATCCTCGTTTCCCAACCTTGTTTCTTCTCCTCTCCTCGTTTCCCATCCTCTTTTCTTCTCCTATCCTCGTTTCCTCTCTTCTTTTCTTCTCCTCTCTTCTTTTCCCATCCTCATTTCTTCTCTCTCCTAGTTTCCCATCCTCTTTTCTTCTCCTCTCCTCATTTCCCATCATCTTTTCCTCTCCTCTTTTCTTCTCCTCTCCTAGTTTCCCATCCTATTTTCTTCTCCTCTCCTCATTTCCCATCCTCTTTTCTTCTCCTCTCCTCATTTCCCATCCTCTTTTCCTCTCCTCTTTTCTTCTCCTCTCCGTTTCCCATCCTCGTTTCTTCTCCTCTCCTCATTTCCCATCCTCTTTTCCTCTCCTTTTTTCTTCTCCTCTCCTAGTTTACTCTCCTCTTTTCTTCTCCTCTCCCCCTTTCCCATCCTCCTTTCTTCTCCTATCCTCGTTTCCTCTTTTCTTTTCCTCTCCTCGTTTCCTGTCCTCATCCCTCTGTTTCCTCCTCTTCTCCCAGAAGTGGGTCACCATCACATTGACTCCACTTCCAATCTATCATTTGTGGAGTATTTTGTAATTGCTCTTTAATCTCGACACCACTCGAGTAGCCAGTCGAGAAGTAGCTGTGGACCTGTGGGCTAGTGTGTGTGTGTGTGTGTGTGTGTGTGTGTGTGTGTGTGTGTGTGTGTGTGTGTGTTGTATGTAAAGTCCAGGCCATTTGAGACAGGCACCATTAATGGAAGGTAAATCCCTCTTCCCCAATATCCAGGCCTTTCACTCTCTGATGGATAAGATGTGATCATCCGGAGGGCGAGGGCCAGCCGGTGAACAGGCTGTGGAAAGGGCAGTGACAGTAGGGTAAGACAGGATCAGCACAGAGGATGTTATCATTAAAGAGCATCAGGGGAAGGGTTTTAACGTCGCGCAGAGCGACTGCCTGCCAACATCTGATGTCTGAGTTTAGATACGTTTTACTGCTGCCACTGTGTCGCTGTGTGGAGGGAGGCAGGAAGTTTGCTAAATCTTTTGTCACAGTTTTTTGACTGCTAGTTGCATATACGAGTCAGATCAAACTAAGCATGCTCACAATCAAGTGTCAATCAAGATCAAGTGTTTTTATATTTGTACATTTGTTTTTATATTTGTACATTTGTGTGTGTGTGTGTCTGCATGTGTAAACGTTTCTATGACATAACCGGTCACCAACAGGTCAAGTCCACTGCAGACAGTTAAGAGTCTAGATATTAAAAATTCAATACTCAACATGCACTTATTAAAATTTAGGACCGTCTTGTCAATGTCAGTCTGGGTCTTGAGGTCTTCTTAATTTCAGTAGTCACCTCTTCCATTTGTGACTTCAGGGTCGTGTCCACTAAAGTGTTTTTTTTTCCTGAGGCCAGCGTATTTTTCTAATGCTTTGCAATGGGAGCGCTGTGTGTAATAGAGTGTTTTTTTCTTGCGACCTTGTGGCTATATTACGCACATGCAGTTGTTATGTTACTTTATGGTTGGCCAACAAATAACGGAGTTCTGTATGCCTAGCTCGCTGTAACCTGTGTTGTGTGTTACTTCCTGTGGTAAAAAAAGACGTGTGTTGAGCTCATTCCTCTCGTCTCATTGAAAGCAGCCCCAGTATATTACACTGCGTATTTATGTGATGCTAAAAACGCCAGCAGCGTGACGAGGCATTGAGCGTCTTTTCTGCGTCGAACGCTGCACGTTTGCTGTTTTTTTTTCTGGTTTCCAAGAGTTGAAAAATGTTCAGCTCTGGGTAAAACACTGCGCTCGTCACTGGAGAGACTTCAGAGACAAGGTTCAAAGCACACTGGAGCACACGGATTTAAGGCAATCAACTTTATTACAGACTGACATGTCTTCATCGTTAGTCTGTAATAAAGTTGATTGCTTTAAATCCGTGTGCTCCAGTGTGCTTTGGATCCTGTCTCTGACGTCTCTCCTGTTACAAGTTTACCCTATTCTGTGAGCACCGGACAGGCCTACTATTCCTTGTGAAAAATATGATCAAATGTGTTTTATTATGGGTATGTTGTGGTCTTATTGTGTATGTTATGCTATTGTTTTTATTGTTTTTACTGTAGACTTTATGTTGTCCTCATGTCTGAATCACTGGACCAAATGAATTTCCCCGTGTGGGATAATAACGTTGATCTGAATCTCAACCAAACTATCGTACTCGTCGAGATGTTTCCTCGCCCACAAAATCTCATAAACATAGACCGGCAGGTCCGTCCTCTCTCCCTATGTGCTTCAACCTTCCCTTCATCCAGAGCAAGTAATCTACCTTGTACCGACGGCCGTCATGCTTACTTTTGCGGATATTCTGTATCGTAGCAACCAAAGCGTCTCAGTTGAAAAAAACTCCAAACAAAGCGTTCTCAAGCTCTCCCAGCTGAGCGTTTTCAGAAGAGCGCCTGGTGGTTTCAGCTGGGAAATAATGCTTACAGTATACAAGTGCCTGTGTAGCTTTTAGGTAGATTGTAAGCAGTACTCAATAAATGACTCTTAAACTTGTCCCATTCTCTGACACTCACATAAAGCTTGTTTCAAAGTGACGGCCCCTTTAGGAAATAAACTTCCACAGAGTTCACGAGCGAAGCTTCTGGCTGATTTATTATCAGCAGGAATATATTGAGATAAGAGTGAGAGTGAGGTAGAGCGTTTAATAACAGCTCCAGAGTTAATTGGCTGGCTGTTTTCAAAGTAGACCTGACAGAATGAATGGCACAGAGATAAACGTGATGAGAGAA
>CAKAKR010050365.1:0-13345 GCA_916700685.1 Adelosebastes latens
GTGTTTGCTATTCAATCACTGTCAAAACTGTTCAAGTGGTGTGTGGTGTTTTCCAGTGGGTTTGAATTAAGCTTAAAGTGATGGCTGCTCGAGCCAAAGATACCGCGTTATTATTACTTTGTTATGGTATGTTTTTCTTTTGTGCTATTTTTTTTTTATGTCATGGACTTCTGTTAGTGTTTTTTTCTGTTTTCATGTTTCTGCTCATTATCATATGGAGGTACAAAGTATACAAAAGCCTCTGTCATCAGTAATGCTCCTTGGAAATGTTGGTCTGTATAAAAACAAGAAGTTGAGTTGGGCCTGTTGGCTACTCGTCGGCTCCTACGTGGACTGTCTTAGGAAGTACTGAAATGAGTATCATTTGGACGGTGCTTAGTTATAATCCTTAAAACTTTCATCATATCAAATCATCAAATCACAAATCATATTTTTGATACAATTTATGGCTGGCATTCCTTCTGCTATAACCATTAAATGTATTTTAACTCATTAGTTGCCTTTCTATACGGCAGTTTGCATTGCCAGTGGCGGAGTCCGCCATTTAAAATTGTGTACACATGCACAAGAGATTCTCAGGAAATGACGCATGCATGTGCTGGGTGAAATTAAGAAAAGACAAGGGCTGGCACATGCATATGTCACATAATGACGTAATATATTACATATTTGTATCAGTTCAAGAATAATTAACTAATTATTAATGTGAAGTTATTGAAAAGACGTCAAATTTTCATAATTTCCAGAACATCACTAAGAATGGAACTCTGAGACGTTCTTAATGCGACCACCAGTAACCGCAGGTGGATTAAGGATGATAACTTTAAATGGGGATATCCAGAAGCGGTGATGTAATCGATATGATGATAAAGTTTGCTTCATTTTGGATTAGTTCATTTTCCGTTAAATGAGCTATGAATACTCGGTATTCCCTCAGATGTGATCGAGTTCCAAGTAAGGATGCATCGGTCCGACTTTTTCAGTCCTGATACTGATAGCGATACCTGGGCTTTGGGTATCGATCGATACTGAGTACCGATTCGATACCAGTGTTTAATTAATAAGCTGTTCGCCTCACTGTGTGGAAGTTACTGGGATCATTCTTTTATGTGTAAGACAACATCAGGCTGGACTTAAATATTGCTTTCCTAACTTTGCAAAACAAAATGTAACAAATACATACATAGATATAAATGTATTTTATTGTTCTTTATTATTAAAATAATAAATCATACACCAGCAACTCGGTAAGAAATCTTCAAAATTAACAGGAATTACAATTCAAGAGTAAACCTTTTTAATGCAGTAATAAATTGGTTAAAACTTAAACAGGAATTCCAGTATATAATGTATATAGTACATAAACATAGAATTGAATTGAATAGATTGAACCCATTGTCACTGATACCCGATCCAGTTATTTGAGTCGGTGCGTCCCTACAAGAGTGACTCTCATTTCAGTACCTCATCTCAACCTCCGTTTCCTGAGCTGTCTGTGATTTTTGGACAAAGTCATGTGGGGTTGCCTTCCCGGTATGAGAGTGCAAGGAATCGGTTGGTAAACAATGTGCGAGCCTCTTTTTCTTTGCTGCTACAGTATAGGGCCGTTGGCACAGCATCTGAAATACAGTGCTGCCTACTGTACATGTCTACAAGACTGGACCAAAGACAGATTTAACCTTATAGCAACCAATCAGAGCTGATTATCCATCTTTGCTTCGGTAAATCAGAATGACAAACAAGCCTAATGCTGCATGAAGGCAAATGACCTTTCTTACTTTAAGTTTGTAATTGGCAGCCCCTCTCTCACTCCTCAGACTGTGATTATTACTCTATACAACTTAACTCATGTCGGGGAGGGCTTTTGAATACAGTTACCAGTATTTCCATTGAGATCATCAGATTTTTATGGTTCCTGTCATGTATTTAATTGTTCCTGCTGTTCATTTTTTTTCCTCTGTGAATCCACATTCTCCCTCTTGCATGCATATTTTTGTATGATTTGATAAATATGTTTTTAATCCCATGTAATCAGTATGTTATAAGTTCATTTGATTACGTTCTACATGTCTTTATTTATGTTGATTTGGACACACATTTTACTTGTGACATGGAAATTGCATATGAATTTATAAACTATCACGACCATTGCAATTTGGTGAGCTTGGACTTGTAAGCTTCTCTAATGTTTTGGTCAGATATTAAGATATTTATGTATAGCCGATCTTATGGCTAATTGCTGAAAAAGATTGTGAAAAGGCAAAATTTAAACATTTGGAAAGTTGTTACATGAGTTGTAAAATCCCCCAAAAAGTAAATGTCCCCAAACAGAGTAGATGAAGTCATACAGTTCCAAGCTCATGACTGTCTTTTCTCTGTCCACATGGCTGTAATTCTGTATGTCAAGTCTCTTCATGCACTGTCCTGTCTGCTTGAACTTGTCTTCCTTCACTATTCTGAGCAAATACCCAAGTTTCTTTGGCTGTGATGGACTTGCAGACATGACAGTGAAAGTGGTGTTAAGATTTTTTTTTTTTTTTTTTTAGCCTTGGTGTCCCTTGTATAAAATCTAATAAAGCGCTGTTATATATCATCTCATTGCTCTGCGCCCGTAGCTGTTCTTTAACAACAACAACCACCACAATCGCCGTCACTTCAGTATTTGGACAGAAGTGTTTAAATGAGGATCTTCTGTCTACTTAAAGGACCATTGGATTTTTAAATGACACACTGCATTCATGAAGCCTCAGCAGCAAACTCAAGTCACATATTCAAAGGCAGCTGTGTGTGTGTCACATAGAAACATGGGTTTTATTCTTGAATGCATTAAAGTAAAAGTCTGCAGGACATGTTGGATTGGTATTGCACTAAACCGCAAACTGTTACCAGCAGGTCATTTTTATATTTCTGACTTATGTGACTCATAGTGGTCATGTCAAAAAAGACACCCAATCACCAATAATTATATATACCTGGTCACGTTCTTTGTTTCAACGCGCAAATGTTGATTCACTGAACAGAAAAGGCTTTTTCTGAAAGGTCACCGTGTAATTCCCCATAGATACATTTTGTAGATCCAGTGTTCCAAACCTGGGGGTCGGGACCCCCCAAGGGGTCACAGGATAAATCTGAGGGGTCGCCAAACTTTTTCATTGCCCTCTCACGGTTTCCTCCCGGGGTCACAATTTTCCGATATTTCTACCAATTTATGGCAATCTTTTTTTCCTTTTCGTTATCTCAACCTGTCTCCGGCACAGTACAGCGTGCATAAGCTCCACCCAGACGACATTAGAGCTACACCAAATGTCGTTTCCCGGCGGAAGAGAGCAGTCTCTGCTTGTGAAACAGCGCAGTTTGAGCTCATGTTTGAGCTGCGCTCGCCGCTGGGTTCCGCGCACATCACAGCGTGCAGCGCCCGAAGTCGGGCTTTGCTCGTCGTAGCGAAAAGCCGCCGTGGCGCAGCGGAAACCATTGGAAATAATGGGGTTCAGAGCGCAGTGGTGTCGTTGTCGCGTTGTGTCTGAAACGACCTTCAGTGAGTGAGAGACGGAGAGAGTAATGGAGAGAGCTGACGGAAAGAAATACTCAAGCAGGAGCAAAAAATGAATAAAAACTGATGAATATTAGTTTATGCCAGAGATTCAAACGCCAAGTTTATGCCAGAGGGGCAAATTATTCAGTTTTCTTTCCTGACAATTAAAGGTAAAATTAAAAGTTGAATATAAAAATGCGGTTGCAGTATACTTACAACTATTTCTTTGTTATTTTCATTCTTTAAAAGTCACCAGAATGCAGGAAACAAAGTCTCTGAAACTCAAATGTTTTTGGGGGAGGACCCCCACACCCCCTGCTTTGGTTTAGAAATCCTCCCTATTTTTAAGGTCTCAGGGCAAGTATGCAAATAAGTCAGTTATTTAGATGTTCCTCTAATCTTTGCTTTTTCACGCAAAAGACTCACGCACACTTGCAGTCAGAGATATTTAATAATAACGTTCCGATACATATAACCTGATGAAGGTCTGTGCCGAGGACAATATAAGTGCAGAGGACAGTGTGCAGGAGTGTTTTTGTTCCTAAAGGTCTTCTCCCACGCACCTGATGACCTACAGTTGTGCAAAAGTTCAAAATTGTACCTGACTTATTCAAATAAAACCGGAAGAGAGTTTGGCTGACCCGCCCATAACCTGGAGCAGTGGTTCTCAACATGAGGGTCAGGTCCCCCCAGGGGGTCACAAAATAATGTTTCAGGGTATTTTTCTAATCAAGGATTTTACTCAGGAGTTACTGGGTAATTTTATTAAATGAAACAATATGAGGGGAAAGTCTTAGGTTGAAGAGGCCATGTGACGAGGGGTCGCAAGATGGCATAACTTTATTTTCATGGATCACAAGAGAAAAAGGTTGGGGAGATGAACATTAGATTCTGCAATACTGCTGTAAACAAGATCCACCATTATGTTGGACCAAACAACGGCGGCATAATGCTGCCCCGGTGTGTGATTTTAGATAGCACGCCAGCATTCCGGGAGCAGAAGAGGCGTGACGTGTAGTGTGTGTGCGTGTAGTCCGGCTCTGTGACTACCTCCGCTGCCTGCTGTGTCCGTACCTTTCATACAGAACAGCGAGGCGGAATAACGGCCCAACATTCCCGCCTCGAACAGGCTGTGTGAAAAGGGGCAACTGACTAAGTCAGCCTCGACTCCATGAGAGGTTTCACTACATGTCACAGATCAAATAAAAGGTTCCAAAAGTGAGTTAACTCTTCCCTCGGCTAAGTGTCTTGATCTAACATTTTGTGCAGAGGACAAAAAAAACGTTTTCTAAATTTGACGCAAGAGACCGAATCTGATCAAAGCTCATGCATGTCTAAGCTTGACATCATCTTTTGCAAGAGTATTTGCTTTAAGTGTTTTTCTCAACTACTTTGACGTTTCGTTTCAGCTTTAAGAGTTGTAACTGGTGAACTGGTTACTTTTACTGCATGGGCTGAAATATGGGCTATCTGTTGTTTCGTGGTCCTTCTCGCAGTGCTGAAGTTTGCACCTATTTGTCCCCCTGGGCTTTTTCTTAAAGAGACAGGCACTGGACCACAGTTGGGGCAGATTTTTTTTCATGATAATGTGGGTATAGAAAAGAGGTTTGCTCAGCAGAGAAGTATCACCACCTCTCTCCCGATGGGTCTGGGAGCTGTTCCCCCTTCCACCAACATCTGTTATTTGTCTCATGTTGTTTGTTTCGTTAGATTTGCCCCGTCGTGTTAATCCTGTCATGTCACCCAATGTATTTTATATTGTCTTGTGAAGTATCACCTGTCTTGTCTTGCTCAACTTAAAAAAAAAATCCATTCTCATTCACATTTCCAGTGTTTCTTTGTGTGTTTTCAACTCCTGAAGTTTTGCTTATAAGAAATGACTCATTCCTGTTTGATGGTAAGTCTTAATGGATGCAGGCATCTCTCTCTTCCAGAGCCATGTGACTGTATGTTAAATTGCTCTTATAATTGAGTAGATGTGACTCTGTCTGTAGTGGTAGTCAGCTGAGGTGAAGTCTCTTTCATAGTTAAATAAGTACAGTTTCTTTAAAGCTGGAATTTTGATCAGCTTTCAAGGTGTTAATATCCAACTTCAAGTTTAATTCTATATTTCACTGATCGTCAACAAATCCCGTGAAAAGAACAAAACCATCAATGAATGGATCCTACTAACGAGTTCTGTCTGTGTATCCATTAAAAACACATCAGTGAGTCACACTGTTGAACTGGGTGACATGTTCCTTCAGTATTTTAGTTTATTTAGACTCAATCCCACACACACCATCGTGCTGTCACTAATACTCACTAGACCAGGGGTTCTCAAACTCTTTTGGTGCCAGGGACCCCTTACAGGGGAGAACATTTTCCAAGGGCCCCCTTTTAATCGTACACAGATTAAGCACCATGCTTACTGCCATTTATACTCTTAAATGCCATTGGAGCTATTTGTATTCTAAAACTTTTCAACCTAAATACTTCAGACCTGTTTCATAGTGATAAACAGAAACACATTTAAATTTTAATCATGTTAAGATAAGATGAGATAATCCTTTATTAGTCCCACCGCAGGAAAATTTCCAATGTTATTGAATATTAATACCACTTATATACCTTTAAACAGAGAGTGATGAAGATGCATTTAGACTCAACTTGACAGCGTTTACAGCCGACATTTGTAGTAATTTATCTTAAAAGCGTTCAGAAAATGAACAGTAGCAAGACTGACATAGTCCTAATAAATCCAGATAATTAAACTAACCAGCCTAAAGCTGACTGTCTGTTAGTGTTTCAACTTAAAAATAAATGTATTGCTGTGTGTCACAATTATATCACAGTTTCTATTGGCCCAAAGCTAGCGTGGGTGGTAGTAATGGACACAATATTCTTGTTTTATTGCTGCAAATGTTCCCCATCTGTAGATATGTACTTTTTAATGATACAGAATTTTAGAATTTATTGCTAATTATTTTGCGGACCCCCTGACAGATTGCTACGGACCCCTCTTTGAGAATCACTGCACTAGAGCGCCAAATGTGGATTAATCCGCTGCAGAAAATAGTCCCAAACAAATGCACTGTTTTACTCCTGATTGCGTACTGTTTGCTAACAGGTACAGTGACCAGCTGTTTTAGGAGATAATCCTGTCCTTTTTTTTTTTACTATGAAACTATATTTGTGAGCAGTTTTTAAAACTAATTCTTCAGTAGGAAGAAATGTGCTCGGGACTGAGTGGCCCAGAGAGGGCAGGGTAGTCTGAAAGACTGAGAGATGGACTAACGTTGTTGGTTTTTGTTTTTCACGGCATCTGTTGACAATAAGAGAACTATAGAGTAACACCAGTCTCATCCTTTAAGTTTAATGTGAGAATGAATGACACTGAAACTGAATTCCCCTCAATGCTGCTTAGAAATGAAGTCTGTTTCATACTCACTGGTCCCTCATGAAAACACTAATAGAATTTGGTCTAATTTCCTATAGGTAGCTGGAGTTGGTGGAGTGACAGTGAAAATAGAATGAGTGTGTGGTCCGTCTGCAAATGTTCTCTCTGTGTGTGTCTCCGTCCACAGGTCAAGTCTGTCATCAACCTGCTGTTTGCTGCCTACACAGGAGACGTCTCTGCACTGAGGAGGTGAACAGCTCACACTCTTTTTTGCATTTACTGACTTGTTATAACAGTCACAGAAGAATTCTTTTGACTTTTGTCAGCCAGTGGAGTCCATTCCCAAAATGTAAACTCTGTGCAAACACAGAAAGGTGGTGAAAAACCTCCGACCTCTCCTCTCTGTCCTCTCTGAGCTGAGTGAGACAGCTTTGGTGACCTCGAGTGGCAGAAAGAGGAACCTAAAAGAAGTTTAACTGATCGGTGGAGTTTTCATTTAAACAAACAGTTTTACATTCACTGTTACCAAAACTCATGTGTGTCCTTGAGGTCACGCATGCGTTTCCTTCATCATAAAAAATTACATTTTTAAATGTTTTGAATCCAGTCTGGTTTAGGCCTACATCCATGTCATGGATGTATAAAGAGAACTGAATAAAGCGTTGGAGGCCGGCTCCTGTTCATTCCTATGAGAGTTGCTCAGTGACGCATGAAGCCAAAATGGCTCGACTGTCGAGTGATAAAGTACCCGGATCATCCGGCGATCATAGAGCAGGCACAGTAGCGTTTCCTTTAACTCCGCCTCCCAGCCCTCGCTCCAGCCTCGGTCTGGGCCTCATTCACATGAACAGAGGAAGGGAAATAACTCTGGATTCAGCTATTAGTGCATTTTACAACTCTTAGGACCTAATGATTTAAATAAGGGCTATTCAAGTGTTCATACTGGGGAGTTGATTTACCTAAAAAAAATTATCCACTGAGTTACAGACGTCTTTTTGGGCCCAATGGAATCGCGTGACGGACACGAAAGTTTTAGTATCGCCGTTTGGCCACTACAAAAATTTGCTTCAGGGCCGCTCAAAGCGCTCTTCCTGGGGGCTTGATGCATGTTTACCAGCTTGCAGTCTTCTTCTTCCCTGCTTTCGTGGCATATTGCTACGTTTCTTGGTACATTACTGCCTCCTGTGGGTCGGTGGATTTGTGTCCTCCTGAGCGTGCATAAGACAAAATAAACAGCTCCACAGCACTTCCACAAGTCAAAACCTCCACAGGGAACCTTTAAGTAGAAGGAAATGATTTATGGTGATGATGGTAAACTACCAATGACACGGCTATGGCAGCTTCCTACAAAAGATCTAAAGTTGGGGAGTCCAGCTTTTCACGTTGGCTGATAATACATGTCATTTTTGTAAAGAATGCAATAATTGAAGGTACTTACAAAGTTAGTCACCACCAACCTTTGTGTGTCTAGGTTTGCGCTGTCATCCATAGACATGGAGCAGAGGGACTACGACTCTAGAACGGCCCTCCATGTGGCAGCAGCTGAAGGTAACGTGCAGCCTAACATCAACCTGTTCATCTTTATTCACACTGCAGTTGTCATACAATGTTTGTCATTCAGTGTGCATCAAAATCTGATTTAAAAAAAAGTATAATACGTATGCTCAACCCTGTCCAAATATTTGGTGTATTTTTGGTCTGGGGCCTTATGTCCAAATATGAGAAATGTTCATATTTATATTTTAAGCAGTAGGGGTGTTCTTATGGAATGTCATTTCTTTCAATATTAAATAAATAAATATGGCTATGAAATAAATCCTGAAATAAATACTACTTTAATTTATATCAGGGGACTTTTATTTCATGATGCCACATTTATTTCACAGCTCTTTTTATTTGCATCTGTTATATTCAAATGAATGGGGCGTGGTTATCTCCGCCAGATCAGCAAACTTTCCATTGAAGTAGTCTCCCAGCTGCAGGTTGTGAGGCGGAGGGGCTGCATGGGTGCGCTACCTAGCTAGAATTAGTTAACTACTGTTCTAACTCTATGAGATAACCATACCCCATTCATTTGAATATAACAGATGGAAATAAAAAGAGCTGTGAAATAAATGTAGCATTAGGAAATAAAAGTCTCCTGAAATAAACAAATAAATGTGGAATTATAGATAAATTTCCCCTGAAATAAATAAATAAATAGATAAATAAATGCATAAATAAGAAAAATGTGGAATAATGAAATAAAAGTCCCCTTAAATAAATAAATAAATAAATGTGGAAGTATGAAATAAATGTTCCCTGAAATAAATGAAAGTCCTTATAGTCCTCCTATAACAGTTCTTTGAAAAATGTCCTTTTTTAAAAATAAAAAACATTTATGTATTTAACTATATTGACAAATTTATATATTTATCTTTACATTTCTTTATATATGTGTATATTATTGGCTCATTTATTTACAGTATTTCAGGATTTATTTCATAATTTCATAATTATTTATTTGTGTATTTATTTATTTGATATTGAATGAAATGGCATTTCATAGCTTCCAACTTTGTGGCAACTATTTGGGGAAGGCCCTTACCTGTTTTAATGTGACAAATGAAATGCCCCATCTGGTGGAGCCTTCCCAGAAGAGTGGAGGCACGGTATGAAGTTGTTACATGCATGCTTTGTATTTCCAACATCTGCTCTGCTTTCAGGACACACAGAGGTGGTGCGCTTCCTCCTGGAGGCTTGCAAGGTGAACCCAGTACCCAGAGACAGGTGAGTGTAGACTCTCCATCATCAGCGTGGTCTTCCTCACCATCTGTACCTCTTAGTTCTTTTTATGGAGCAGAAATTTCACATAATGTCAGGCTCTCCATCTTGTGGCTTTCTCTTTAACTTGAGTGATAATCTGAAGGATGAATCTTTTGTTTGTCCAACCTTCCTCCTGCTTACATACCAGGGTCCAATTCAGGTCCTACTTTTTTTCCAAGGGACTATAATGGTAGTTTATGATGCCCACTGATTACAAATCATATGCTTACACATGTCTAACACTTCTGCTGACCATTTTCCAAAGCAACAAAACAACAACATAACTTTAGATGTTTTTTGAACTTGAACGTGATTTGGTAAATCTGAAAATTAATTTGCAGACAATTTAAACATGCTTTGAATGGTTAATGACAGGGATTATTTAGTCACCTTCATTTTATTTTATTTAAGAGACGGCAGTTACAGTTTGTGCTGTTATAGACATAACAAAACAATAGTGAAAAGTATTTCAGTTTGGACGTTTTTGGCATTTAAAACATAGTTTTGAAAGCAACTAATGCACAGGACTGCTTTTACTATGTATGAAAACAAAAGAAAAAACCCTAAAATTCTGTGAACATACTGATACTCTAACTTTCCTATTTGAAGCAAGTTCAGATAAGCTGTTTCAGGAAGGAAAATAATCTCAAAGTGTATGTACTGTATATTTGGTATATGGAGATGGATTTTTGGACTTTTTGACCGCGGCCTCAGAGTTTTCGGTTCCAGAACAGCTGATCAGGGTCAGTTCAATCAACTCTGAGTAGGTTGAAACTGAACATAAAAAGCCATCATCAGTAGAGCTCTGATACTACGATTCACATGGCGACAGGTAAATAAGAGGCAGAGCCTCCATTTTAATCCAGTCGACGTAGAGATTGTAGTACATGTACGTACAGTATATGCTGACTGTGCACATTTATCTATAAAAAAGTCAGAGCGGGGAAAAGTGTCAATAATATAATAAAGTTTTATTCAGTATGGTCCATTAATTCATCTTTTACTAGACTTACATTTCCTTAATGATAAAGTGGTGGAATCTGACTGTGTATTAGACTGTAGCCTACATTACATCTACAATATATTTGTTCAGCACAAAACACAGGAGCAGAAACTGAAGATGAAAAATATAGTTAGAGACATGATTGTAAACTCACAGTCTGATCCAGTAATAATGTGTTTGGTGATTTAAAGGTTGGATAGATTAGATGATAATATATATCAATGAATGACCACAAGACGTTACAATGTTGCTGGTGACACACATGTCTAACAGGATAAAATGATGAAGTGATGACATTTTGGACAGACATGGATGGAAACTCGACTGGTTGGCGGAGACATACAACTGTGAGGCGGTAATTCTAGTTTGATATACCAATATTTTCTGTATGTACAGATGGGGGAACACGCCGATGGAAGAAGCGGTGCACTTTGGCCACCACGATGTGGTCACCATCCTGCAGAGCTACCATGACAAATACATCCCACCTGCTGGTGCTGACAACAAGGAGAGCGCTGAGACGAGCCTGGACAGCCTGCTGTAGACCCCCTGCACACTTCTACAATACTTAAGGTTCCTACGTAACAGTGGACCATTGTGCTTTTCTGGGATAACTTTGTACATTAGTGACCACACTTTTGAAACGTGTGTGATGAATTAGTTATTGTTGCTGTGTCCAGTCTGGTGTGCTTTGCTTTCTGGCTGTACATCGCTGCTCTTCGTCATATCTCTCCTTCTCCTCTGTCATAATGTAGTGTGTGTTGTATGTGTGAGTGAGCACCTTATCAATACTGTTTAAACAAATGATACAATATCTGGATATCTGTAATGCAATCACGTTTACAGTATATTAATCATGTAATGTGTCGGTACTGTAAATCACATTTGTGCTTTCCCAGAATATATCAATTGTATCAAAGTGTATTAGTTTAGTTACAGTATAGTTCATGTTATACTATTCTCTACCTGGAAATATTTGGGTAGTGCTCCGACTGTATTAGTTTTGTGTGAGATAGTGAGGTGTGTGGAAATTATGATATAAATTTTATAATGCGTCTCTGATTGTGTAAATGTATAGAGGCTCACGGGCGTTATGCTGACATATTGCAGTTATGTGTCTGTTTGATCTCCATATAGCTGCATCTATATTCTCAGATTGTTCTCCTGACTGTTGCGAGGTCAGCGGCAGGTTTTAATGAAGCTTCATCTCCTTTGAAGTCATTGAAAGATTGTACTCCGAAAGTATTTTTCAGTGGCAACACTTGCAATAGAAGCGCTTTGTATTTATTTCATTCATTCGTTTCAGAGATTTTTTTTAAAGAGTAAAATTCATCTAAAGATGTAATATTGTGTAAGCTGTTGCATCTGGGATAAAGGCAAGTTGGTTTCTTTATTTTTGTTTTATAGTTAAATTTTTCTGTGTGCGCGTTATTAGTTTTTAAAGGTATAATATGCAAGATTTTCCTAAAAAAAACAATGTATGGACTGGTACAAAAATAATCCCTCTCAATCATCACTTGTGCCCCACTAGAAGTGTTGTGGTGGTGTCTGTTTCTGCAGAGACCCTGCAGCCCTTTGTGTTGATTTCCTCTTTTCTTCTTATTTTGCTGTATTCGGGACATTTCTGGGCTTCAGCAAAGAGCCTTTGGGCCCCGCGTGGGGGTGCCCCGAGGCACAAGTCCCCCTTTAGCTCCGTCAGATACAAAGCGGCCGTATTTGAGGGATGAGAACGGATTGTGTGTTCTTATGTGCATGAGCTCCAGACAGTGTTCTCCCTGCTCCTCTGTCTCTCGTTGTATCAGTTTGAGTTTGACCAAGGGCAGCGCTGAGCCCCACACACAACAGACGGATAAAGCCTGCCCTTCGGCTCCATTTATAAAAAATCCGGCAACAGGCACCTTCCTACAGATTGTGCACATTTGTGGTCGTGTTTATTTGTGTTTTAGAATGTAACCGCTGAGAAACAATCAGAAAATAACGTTTTATTTCTCTGATTCACTGCTTTGTTCTCACTAACGCCGCTCCCTCTCTTCATTCACTCTATAGCTCTCTCGACCATCGCTGTTGCAGTTACATATTATACCTTTAAACTTGACAAATAATGTTGATAAGTAAGTGGGTCATCTGCGTTTCCCCTACATCCTCCATCCTTCCTGTCAACAATGTCAGCAACCAAATTCCTTCCCAGATTATAATGATTCCGTGACTCCATATGATGAATACATATTTTTGCAAATTGGTTGGATCGTCACATTGTTGGGTTTTCCTGCACAGAACAATTTCAGCAGCACAAGGACAATTTATAAAACTTTTGACAATTATCAATCTGAATGGATGTCTTGCAGTAATTGTTATTGAAGTATTCTGATGTTACCTATGCACTAGAAAGGTATTTCCAAATGCTCTTTCACACAGATCGAATCCAAATCAAAGACTACTGTAATGTAAGAATGTACTGAATTTCCCCTCAATGACGTTGACATGAACAATGCATACTCTACAATAACTGTGACCTGAACTAAAAAAAATGTGTCAACACACAGGATTCAAGTTATGCAGTCACATTCCAAGTGGTGGTTTTTCATGGTCGCACTGTAGCGCTGTATTTCCTGAACACTGGAATTTA
>CAKAKR010050372.1:0-10545 GCA_916700685.1 Adelosebastes latens
CAAGATTAATATATATATAATAATAAGTCAATATCACTAACAAGATTAATAAAGATATATAATAATAATAAGTCAATATCACTAACAAGATTAATATATATATATAATAATAATAAATCAATATCACTAACAAGATTAATATATATATATAATAATAATAAATCAATATCACTAACAAGATTACTCCAATATTCTACGCCTGTCCTTGGTCCTTGCGTGTCGACGTCATGGTCAACGTCGGTCGACGTGCCGTCAGTTAGGATGCTAACAAACCGGAGTATCTGAAGATAACTGTAAGTTATGGAGTTACAGTTTGTTTACACATTTGGTAAAATAATATACGAAAAAACATTGCTTTCGACTCACTTGACAAGAGCCGTTCACATACATACTTTCTATCTATTAACTGGCAAGTGTACCACAAGTGTTTAGCTTCACGTTAGCTACTGAAGCTAGCTAGCTTAACGTTAGCTACAATTACGTCACACATCTTGTCATTGTCATTTTCCAAACTAATGACATCTTGCTTTTGCATAATTTTGGTGAATTGTTAATGGGAAAAATATTCAATAACTTCAATATTATACAGTGTAGTGCCACAAAAATTACTTCACACATCAATGATCTCCTCGTAGTTGTACTACAACACTTAGTTTGACAAAATATGCTTTTGCATAATTTTGGTGAATTTATTAATGGGAAAAATATTCAATAACTTCAGTATTATGCAGTGTAGTGCCACCAAAATTACTTCACACATCAATGATCTCCTCATGGTTGTACTACAACATTTAGTTTGGAAAAAATATTATTTTGCATAATTCTTTTGAATTTTTAATGGGAGAAATATTCAATAACTTCATTTATTATACAGTGTAGTGCCACCAAAATCACTTCACACATCAATGGTCTCTTCCTGATTATACTTATTAAACTAAATAAGACATTTTGAATAAAGTAACATGTTATTTTAAATAAAGTAACATGTTATCTTTATCGAGGTTGAGAAGTGAAAGTTTTTTTTCTAATTCAAGATTATTGAAGTCTATTTCTGGAGGGTTGAATGTGTTTTTGAGATGCCAGTTTAAACCAGGTCTGTGTGTAGCTGACCTAACTGATCTATGTACTATGTTAATATAACGGAGTGAAAAAATAAAATTTCCCCTCGGGGATTAATAAAGGGCCTTTCTTCTTCTTCTTTCTTCTTCTTCTTTGTCCCGTCTAGGTCATTGACAGTTGAAAAGTCAGATATCGTCAGGTAGAGAGAGAGTACAAGGCATTCTGACAGGGAGGAGATGGAGCAGTCAAGCAGCAGGTTGTACTCGGGACCTCTGTCCCTGGAAGCTCAGAAGATCCTGGCTGTTCTGCGGGCCAAGAGTCAACATGCAGCCAGACACAACAACAACTACTCCCACAATCACAGGCAAAGTCAGTCAGGACACAAGTATAGAATATTTTACTTTAGCTTGTTGCAATATATTATGACAAAAAACAGACTTCAGGTAAAGCCTCAAGTTAACTCGGTTTATGAAATTTGCTTAATTAATATAACATTTCTGTTTCCCAGTTTTAGCCTCTTTGTAATTCATATTTTCTACTCAAATTTTGATTGGCATTTTTGAAACCAGTAGAAATTAGTATTGTAGCTGGATAATTGTAAATTAAACAGTGTTTCCCAAACATTTTTTCTTTGGGACCCACTTTTTAAAAATGACAAACCATCTGTACCCAATTCACAATAGGCTTTATCTATAAATCGTGAGAAGAGCAAATTTGTGCGTAAATGGACATTCCTGACCATTTTTACTGCCATTGACGCATCACCTTATATTATCTTGAAAAGGTAAACCATCCATTTATATATATAGATATATGTTTGATAAATCACAACTTTGTTTTATGCACGTTATTGAAGACATACACATGTGAAATACTTTATAAATGAGACCAAATAAATGCATTTAGGCAGAGTTAACAGGTTCTCGTTTTTTCCTCTATTCAGTAAAATAAACAGAATGTACGCTAGTCTTTCATATCAGATTCAATGTTATAAGTACGCTACAATTATCAGAACAATACGAAGCGGCGCAACCCAGACTTTGGGAATGACTGCTCTAGAATACTGTATGCTATTGTTAGCCTTTTGTAGGTGTTGTAGAGTTCAGTATTGCAAGAAAAAAACATGCCTACTTTATAAATCACAACGACATACAATATTGCTTGACAGACAAAGCATGCGCTTTATTTATCAAGCCTGTTTTCTACAGCATTAAATCCTTTGCATTAGAAAATGTGCCACTTTGTGGGTACATACCTCATGTAAAAAGTGTAAAACAGGATGTGATGTAGAATTTACAGATCAGACTGATTTCTGTATTTTTTTTGCTGCTCAATTTGGCATTGTATAAAGGTTATTTAATACTCTATATATTTAATTCACAGGGACTTTATGGCTTTCTCCTTTGTTGTGTCTGTAGTAGTGGAGAGGAATAATGACAGCCAGAGGGAGCCGTGGACTCAGAGCAGCTGGAGCATGAGTCAGGAGGAGAGCAAAGAGAGAGACACAGACCGGTAGGTCAGATTAAGTAGAAACTACACACACAGATATGAAAACTTGCACTTGTGTTTAGAGTATCCATTTTACTAATATCTTATTTCTACTCTAGTCATTAGAAGCATCTTGGCCTACACAGGGACAGCAATCGCCAGCAGTTTAATGCAGTATATTAGTATAAACAAGGGCAGAAGGACATCACACTGGATTTTTAACCATATTAGATGTAATTGCATGGGTTGGACTGTTCTCTAATAGGCAATGTTTATAAATGAGACATGATTTTATATACTGATGCAATACTATATTCTAATCCTTAATGTACTTTAAGTGTAAAACATAAAATGTAAAAGAAATCCCTTTGCCAATGTTATTATCCAGGCCCCAGGTGTCCTCCTTTTCCACTTCTTACCATGACGCCCCCAACCAGTGGCAGAGCTCTCAGACCTCGACCTGCTATCAGTACTCGCAGACACCAGACCGTTCCCTGTCATCCCCGGCCTCCTCCTGTTCCTCCTCCTGCTGGGATTCCTCACTCCAAAGGCAGACGTCTCAGACTGAAGCCTATTATCGGTGCTCACAGATTTATTCCCACAGAAATTACTCCGAACCCCCCGTCTGCCAGTCCAGTACGGCTCCGTCATTCACTCAGCATGAGGAGATGGCAGCATCTTTCTCCCATAGAGACAGATGCACCTCCCTGTCCCTCCAAATACCAGAGAGACTTTGTGAAAATCAAGCACCATGGAGAAAGTAAGTAGCGACGAAAATGGGGCTAGTATTTTATGGTGGATATCATAGTTAAGTGTATTAATTTATATGCATACAACATGCTTGAGAGTTTCATGTATTCAGAAATTTTCAGGGGTTAAGAGAATATTTGTCGCTTTGACATTTTCTCTTTAAGGTACTGCTATAACTTTGGGTAAAAGAAAGGAAAGCAGTCTGAAGATTAGCATGTATTAATGATTTGATGCTGGTTTTGTGAGTGAAAAGCATACATTATAAACTTAGTATACTCTGTCTTCTACTCTCATAGCTCCAATGAAGAAATCAGGCCGCCTTTCACCCACAATCTTTCTCCAGACGAGGTGGATCTTGATGAGGTTTTGTTCCCCACAACAGAGCACCCTATAGCCCGTAAAGCGGCGCCTGCTTTGGCTTGTCACCGAGTTTCTTCCCGTTTTAAAATAAGTAAAGAGACAGAGAAAGAAAACAGAGATGCAGAGAGCTGGCATATCCCCAGAAAGAAGCTCGACCACACTGTAGCTTCGGAGGGCCAAGCAAAGCGGAAGCTACCTCTATCCAACCCCACTGAAGATGCCATTAGTGGAGGAGGAGATGGAGGCATACTATATCACCAGTCAGAGGAAGGGGCTCAGCAAATAGTGGGATCAGAAAATATGATGCAGACAGGTACAGCACAAGTGTCAGACAGAGGACATGAAATGCAGGATGGAGTAACGTGTAAAGAGTCAAGACATCGGCCAAATGAGAAAGGATCAGCCAAAGAATTGGAAGGACTACTTTTGGGAACCACTGAGGCGAATTTGAACTTGGTATTTCCAAGTAATATGGACAAAAGCTTCCATTGTTATTCTGAGGATGCAAAGTCTGAGCAGAAAGAAGACTTTGAGTATAGAGTTAATAGACCTGAAATCAAAGAAGTTGAACATGCACCTGGCATTGAGGATAAGCTGATATCAGTGGGATGTCTTGGAGAACACAAGGTGAGCCACTGCCAAGCTGAAAACCCTCAGGATATTAGTCAGACCGTGACTGAAACAGCAGAGGAGCACTGCACAGAAAACCCACCGATGCAGTGTGAGCCCAACAAATTAGTCCTGGGTGACACCACTTATGATAACCTGGAGAGAACCACAGAGGAAAGAATAGATGTGATGGAGGTCGGTTTGGAAGTGCACAGGGAGAACAGCGCACGCATTGATGCAAGCACTGAAGATAAGATGGAGACAGAGCAGCACCATTGTTCTGGTGTCCAAATAAAAGAAAGCCAGTGTGAGACCGACTATAGAGAGGTCAATGAGTTACCTGGAGGAGACGCTGAGCCAGGAAAGAGGGGGGAAGACAGACATGAGACTGTGATGCCACCTGTGGACAGCGAAAATGGGAGTACATCTGCAGGTAAGTGCATGATTGATGATGCTGTTTTACATAAATATAGTTTCTATAAGATGATTATCTTGAAATTGTATCTGGAGTATTTATATTCTATTTGGCCGGATCATTGTCAGTTGTTATGAAATGTAATACTACTCTGCCAGAGAGTAATTGAGAATAATTAAAAAAAATAGTAAAAAATAACTAAACAAAATTGGAAACTCAAGTTTACAATGAATGTCACGTTTTTACCACTGTGATGCATGTTTTTGACCAATATATAGTTCAACTAATCACCACTAGAGTGTGCTAGAATACTTTTCTATGTGAGTGTTTAAATGCAGGAGTAAATGCACTCCAATACCAACAGTATACATTTATGTAGTCAACTAGTCACACTAAGAATTCACTAAGCCAATTGGGTCTCTTTAAATCATTCAAGGAGTATAAATGCTACGTATTTAAAGGGGAGATAGACTCAAAGCATTACTAAAATGCAACTTGCCAAAGTATTGGGCCTGTATTATATTAATGAAGACCAGATTAATTAATGGAACCAGAAAACAAATTAAAACAGCATTAAAGTCTATAAAGCTACACTTTAAACTTTAAAGGTGCCGTGTGTGGGATCTGGTGGCGGTGAGGTTGCAGATTGCAACCAACTGAAACTTCTCCCATGTGCCAAGCGTGTAGGGCGGCTGTAGCTCAGTGGGTAGAGGGTTGGTGGTTCGATCCTACTGTCGGCATGTCGAAGTGTCCTTGAGTGAGACACTGAACCCCAAGTTGCTCCCCGGGCGCCACTGCTCCTACAATACTTAGGATGAGTTAAATGCAGAGGTCAACTTTCACGTATGTATATGACGAATGTAATGAAGTTTAAGTGTAGGAGAACTACAGTGGCAGAAGCGAAAACGTGAATGGCCCTATCTAGAGCCAGTGTTTGGTTTGTCCATTCTGGGCTACTTTAGAAACATGGCGGCCAGCTCTATATGTAGATATAAACGGCTCATTCTAAGATAAAGAAAACACCACGATTCTTATTTTCAGGTGATTATACACTAAAGAAAACATACTCCTTAAAGAGGACCTGTAATGCTTTTGTGCTTTTTCTCTTCCCTTTAGTGTGTTATATAGTTTTTTTATGCACCGCCAAAGGGAGTTACTCTCCCCCACAGAAACACTGCTCCTGAACTGCCTGAAACACCTTGCTTGAAGTCCCGCCTTTTCTTCCATAGTGTGGTGATGTCACCAAGTAAAACATTTGTATAACGGCTATTTTGACACGCCCTCAAACAAAACTAGTTAGAGCGGAGCTGGAGCGAAGTCCGAAGAGTTTGGTTCAGTTCGGGGCGCTCAAACAGAGTGCTTCAGACGGTGAAAATAGGTGCTGCAGCACAGCTAGTATGAGAAAAATAGAGACTTTTTGGAACATTAAAGCATGTAAACATATTCTAGTAGAAACCCAAAATACAAGTATGCACCTGAAAATAAGCATATTAGGTCCTCTTTAATATTATATTCCATTTCTGCCAATAAATCCCCCTAAATGTTACACACTGTTTCTTAAAGTAAGTGCGAACAATTCTCAGTTCAGTTGTCTAACTCAAATTAAGATTGTGACGGCTTGTTTTCGGTGCCAGTTGTTAGTTTAGACAAAACAGCACTGGGGGTGCTAAAGCGTTGTGTCAAACTCTTGCCGATGACATTCAGCCATCTTTCTTTCTTCGGAGTGGCGGTGACAGCGCAGTGCTGAGGCCACTTAGCACTGACGAGGGATGTTGTGTGCCGGCTCACATTACAGCCGCAGGAAGGCAACCTGAGTCTCAGCTGCTGAGTCAACTCACACACGCATCTACAAACACTCACACACGCAAACAAGTTGCAAGTTGTGTCGTAATGTGTGATCTTAGCCAGGATTTATAGTGTTGGCTGATCTTGTCAAACACATGCTTACATAACAGAGCGGGGTCATTGATTAAGGATGTGTCAGAAAAGTGATGATCTGATTGAAATGCTCTTACCTTCTCCCCTCTAGATGACTCAGGTAGAGAAAGTTGTTCCATGCCAACATTGTCCCCGGAGTGCAGGGCAAAAAGGTCAGGGCTCAGAGCTCCCTGTCTCCTTGGGAAACACCAGCACCATGGCAACGAAAAAGTGAGTCGCTGTAGAGCAAGTCTGTAATATTACTAGGGCTGTGAAAGTTAACGCGATAATAACGCGTTAACGCAAATTTGTTTTAACGCCACTAATTTCTTTAACGCATTAACGCAAGTCTCCCCTTTACAGACATGCCCACTTTATGATAATCACATGCAGTTTGGGGCAAGTCATAGTCAAGTCAGCACACTGATGCACTGACAGCTGTTGTTGCCTGTTGGGCTTGAGTTTGCCATGTTATGATTTGAGCATATTATTTATGCTAAATGGGCCAAATTGTGATGGCTAGACGACTGGGTCAGAGCATCTCCAAAACTGCAGCTCTTGTGGGATGTTCCCGGTCTGCAGTGGTCAGGACCTAACAAAAGTGGTCCAAGGAAGGAAAACCGATGAACCGGCGACAGGGTCAGACCCAAGGCTCATTGATGCATGTGGGGAGCGCAGGCTGGCCCGTGTTGTCCGATCCAATAGAAGAGCTACTGGAGCTCAAATTTAATGCTGGTTCCGATAGAAAGGTGTCAGAACACACAGTGCATCACATTATAGCATTATAGCTTATCGGTGTATACATACATTTGCATAATGCAAGCATATTTGCCCACTCCCATGTTGATAAGCGTATTTAATACTTGAAAAATCTCCCTTTAAGGTACATTTTGAACAGATAAAAAATGTGATTAATTTGCAATTAATCAAGATTTAATATTATATCGATTGACAGCCCTAAATATTACCAATACAGCATTACATGACAGCTATACTTTACAACTTTCCACAAAGCAGTGTTGCCTCAGATACATAAAGTCAGCAATATGGGAGGAGGACATGAGGCGAATAGAAATTCAAAGTTTTATAATTTTGTCCTTTACCTCACTTGCCAAGATTTGTTTACTTATCTTTTAATTCAGATATTCCCTGTTTTCATCTGTCTCCCACTGTGTAATCCCTGTAAGCAGAGGCAACAGTGTGTAGAGCAGCAACACACCAAAAAGTCCTGAAATTGAAATAGCTGCTTTCAAAGTCAATCTGGCTTGTGTGAAACGGGGTGCCGTCGGCAGCATTGCAGCACGCTGACAAGTGATAGCTCCCCATTGAGTCGTAAAGTTACAAAAAAAAGTCCTGACAAAAGTAGCCTACAATACATATTGGCAGAAAAGGAGAGAGATCAGCAAAGAGAAAGAGCTATAAAGGGAGGTGGAGAGATGGAGGGATAGTGTGGGAGAGGGATAGATAAAGGATGCAGTGAGAGAACTGAAGGGGAGAAAAGTGGGGGAGGCTGAAAGATGGAGGAGAAGAAGAGGGCGTCAATGTATTGCTACAATCAGCAGCAAACACACCGATCCATTCTCTCTCTCTCTCTCTCTCCCCTCATTCACTCCCTCACACTATCCTGCACCCAGTACTGGGCTACGGGCCATGGCCGGCCTCAGTTTTCTATCTATATCCTGTAGCACAGCTCCCTGGGGGGGTTCATGACTTTGTCAGCAGGAAAACGGGTTGTGTTTACAGGGAAATGAGGAAGACTCTCCTCAGGGAGCTGAATCACAGGATTTCCTACATACCGAGGCCCACTGCTGACATACAGAATTGTGTGCATCCTTCAACTTCCTAATCCCCAACTTCACAACTCTTACCTAGATTTCAAAGAACACAAGTGCTCAGTGCTTTTGCATAAATAGAGATGGGAGTTACAGGTATGAATAATGGAGATGTTTTTAAGACGCTCGAAAGGTTACAGGGAGGTGAGGGTGTGCTTTTGGGAGATGGGACTCAAATTTCTGTCCATCTTTTCCACTGGCCTCTGGGATCATAACATTTCTGTTTGGAGTCAATCTCGTATCTTACATTTTGGTACGTTTTTCTATCAAATCAAGCCATATTTACTATTTATTTTCATTTCCATCCCTTGCACTTCTCACAGGGCTTAATATACAGAACGCATGTGTGACACAATATTTATTAAATTACATACATGCAGCACAAATGTAATGTATTAGATTAGTTCATTGAACCCTTTCAAATCCAGTTGGATTGTGTGAAAAATTCATTGTCATCCAGCCAAAACAAGCTTTTTTTTTTTGTTCATGAAATATAAATAAGTGTGAACGAGTGTGAGTGACACTACTTCAGGCAGACTGTCAGACAAACAGTGTCTTGACAAATTTTGCATTATCCAACTAGATCTAAACATGAATAATTAGATAAGGCGTGCATTCTTCTCTGTGATTATGTGTAATTAAAACATTTGACTTTTCTTAACTGATTTGCTGTCATGTATTGGTTTTCTATGTGACAAAACTTAACTTTTTGTTTTCAAGTGCCGTCTGATGTTGCAGAATAAGTCCTTCTAAATCTATTCTTGCCTCTCCTGTCCTCTCTGTTTCCTTTGTCCCTCTGACTGCATACTGTTCACCTTTTCTGGTGTGCAGACTGCTAATGGAAATGTCAAAGGGAGCAGCTTAAACGGGGTACTGGCCTCACCAAGCACTTTTGCTGCTGGACAAAACTCCCCCTCAGTACAGGACTTGGCTTCAACTGCCACAAAACCAAGCAAGGAACTGGAAAACAGCCATCTACTTACTTCCCAAACTCATTCACGTCATCCTCACCTGATCTCCTCATTCCCCTTAAAGAGGAAGCATGAAGTACTTCAGCACCAATATGCGGACCCTCCTAAAATCTACCTAACCAGGCGTCCTCCTAAATGGGAGCCACCTCATTCCTGTCAAGTAAAGGCAGGGGAAGGAGGAATCAGTGAGCCGAAGAGAGCCAAGCCCAAGACCTCTATCCCTGAACCCCCAGAACCACAGACTGAAGCCAGCCCTTCACATAAAACAGGAAAAGTGTCAAGGGTACATAAACACCCATATGCCCCGAAGCAAACTCGGCAGAGAAAGGTGGAAGAAAGGTGCCGTGAATCAGTTAGGAATGCTCCCAAACAGAGCCCATCTTCTGTGACCTGCAAACCACTCAAAAGTGGGCCTGAACAGGGAATAAATGGGCCAAAGATATCCCACGAGGAGGCTAATGGTAATGAGCCCCGGAGTCAATCTAAAGCTGGCTGTCTGACTGCAACCCTGACATCTGACCCCAGAGTAAAGGATGCTGGGAAGATGAACCCAGGCGAGAGGAAGCAAACGCTTGAGAAAACAAAGGAGACCGAGGCGCTGGTGCTAACCTTGGTGTACCGAGATGGAACAACTCAATTAGACCCAGAACAGGTGAGTAGAGCTGGCCGACAAGTGTTGAGTTTCAGGGAGACATGACATCATGATTGGCTAAGATATATTGAACAATTTTATAATTTAATTTTACCATTTCAGTTTCCCTTTGCATCTGTAAAGGAAGTATCTGTCCCGGTTGTTTTAAGATTAGTGTAAACCCTTTACTCCCGTGGCTCACAGCTTCATTAACTGCTATTCATGTTAATTTCCCTCTCTGATCCTCGATAAAGAAGCTCGCTCCGGCAGTGTGTGGCCTCCTCGTACTGATGAAAAACAGCCTCGACCACAGCACACCAGAGGACTCGCTCGGGCCAAACGACAGTCTGGTCTACTTAAAACTGGAGCACACACCTGCATGGGCCCAGCAACACACACACCAGAGCCAGGAGCTCTTTACTAGGTTTGTTTGTGTGAACGTTTTTTCTATGAAAGAGAAGTGAGAGTGAATATAATGATGTCTGAGTTTAAAGTTGTGCTTTTGCATCCATC
>CAKAKR010050377.1:0-12364 GCA_916700685.1 Adelosebastes latens
TTTTTTCATGAAATCTTTCGACATACTATATTATGACTTTATTTCATGAAGTTTTTCGACATACTATACTATGACGTTTTTTTCATGAAATTCTTCGACATACTATACTATGACGTTTTTTCATGAAATCTTTCGACATACTATACTATGACTTTTTTTTCATCAAATATTTTTACATACTATACTATGATGTTTTTTTCATAAAATTTTTCGACATACTATACTATGATGTTTTTTTCATCAAATTTTTCGACATAATATACTATGACGTTTTTTTCATGAAATTTTTCGACATACTATACTATGACGTTTTTTTCATGAAATTTTTCGACATACTATACTATGACGTTTTTTTCATGAAATTTTTCGACATACTATACTATGACGTTTTTTTCATGAAATTCTTCGACATACTATACTATGACTTTTTTTCATGAAATCTTTCGACATACTATACTATGACGATTTTTTCGTGACATTTTTCGACATACTATACTATGATGTTTTTTTCAAGAAATATTTCGACATACTATACTATGACGTTTTTTTCATCAAATATTTTTACATACTATACTATGACTTTTTTTCATGACATTTTTCGACATACCATACTATGATGTTTTTAATTATTTTTATGACTTATCATTAAATTTATCAACATACTATGACTATTGACTTACTATGACCCTAACCCTAACCCTCGAAAAAAAAGTCATAGCATAGTATGTCGAAAAAAATAAAAAGTCAGTATTTGTATGTTGAAAAAAATAAAAGATTCATAGTACACTATGTCGAAAAAAGTCATAGTATAGTATGTTGAAAAAAAAAAATATATATATATATATATATACATATATATATATACACTGTATATATTGTCTTAGTCTGCGGACAGCATAGCTAATACTGGCTGACACCAAAGAACTATTAAAACTTGCCCAACTCTCTCTCCATTTCTCTCTCGTAGATGGTTCGATAGCCAAGGTGATTTGTTCTGTTTCCTGTTCACAACCTCTACTTCCTCTACTCTGTTTACTGGAGGGTTACAGACATGCGTAGCTTACAGCGCCAACTTCTGACCAAACTACGCTGTGGCTGAGTTTATTCCCTTCAAACCAGTTGATGGAATCGTGCCTAATTCAAAATTTGCTTAAAATTGGCTTGACATTAAAGTCCGAGGAAACTGGACAATTAACCAACTACCATAATCCATATGGTAATAATGTTTACACCACAGGTCAGATTGCCAGCTCTCCACTTTAAAGATAACCCTTTCCAATGCTAAACAAACCTTATATGTACATGAATAAACATCAGATGTGAGCTTAGCCCAAGTATGTGGGCAAGACCACTCATGTTGAGTACAAGACTAGTCCAAGTCCAGGTTTACAGGCCAAATCCAAATGAGCTTGAGACCCAGTCAAGACCAAAAAACTCAGATGACCTAAAGAGTCTGAAATGTGTTTCTGTAATATTTGGAATCAGATCATTGGCAAATGTGAGCAAGAATATGAAGTGGGTCACTCAGCAGGAAAAAAAAAGAGCGTAGCAGAAGTAAATATGTCGACTCGGTAAATAAAACACACCGTGTGGGTGTGACTGAGACCTCTCAACCACACAGTGAACTGCCGACCAACATGACTGATGCTCCTTGTTTGGTTTCCTCCACGCTACTCACGCCCAAACCCACAGTCTCTGTCACACGCACATGCAAAAAAACAAACGTGACGACAGCAGAAGAAGCAACCGCAGGTCACCGTCCGGATGCTGAGATCAGTGTGGTTACCGATGGAGACACTTATCTAAATTCATGCAGACATGAGAACTCAATAACGAGGCCGCTTGGACTCAACTCATGTCCAACATGTCCAACTTTATCGTCCCATTTTTCAGTCGATACCAAACGGGTGAGACGTTCCCCCGGGCAAGACGACTTCCCACCTCCGCTGCCGAACATACCTTCTCTTCTCATGTTTCCAGTAAAACCCCGACCCTCCTCACCTCTGACCTTGACTCTGTGACCCCTGCAGCTGCAGCCTCATCCAAGCCAACCCGCAGCCCGATGCTTATACGTGTTATGAAACCAATCTCTGCATCTGCGTCGACAGATTTTATGAGCTCCGGTGATTTAAGCGTCCAGGTCAGGGAAGAGCCGCTAGTGTGGACACCTCTGCAGGGTGGACGCTCACTGAAGACTGGGGTTGTCTGGTTGGAGAAGTTTAACCACCAGACCGCCCTCATGTCAACGGTCACTATATCCTGACAGTAGTGCATGAGACAGGTAATCTGATAAACATCATGTGTCTCTGTGTCCTCCGGTTCTCCTAACGGCATCTGTAGGATTTCACAGACCGGAGGAAAACAACCAATCAGAGCCGAGCTGGAGCCTTGCCGTCTCTGAGCAGCTGTCAATCACTCGCCAACTCCGATCAAACCAGGGCCGTAAACCACAACACAACGGTTTTAAGACAGAAATTTAGATTTTTATTTTGTCTTTATTATAATATAAATAAACAATTGCTCCCTGATATTGTTGGCTTCAAAGTGTTTAGTCAGTTTCACTACAATTCATACTTTTATTAAAGGCAGGGTTGACGATGTTCTCCAGTCTACACTATTTGTTCTATTGGTTGAAATGGTCTTTACACCGCGACAGCGATCCATTACTGATGAGAGCCGTCATCTGTAGCTGCTGTAATCCTGTAAAAACGTCTACCAATCACTGCCTCGCGGTCCGCTTGGAAAGAACCAATCAGATGCCTCCCTGCCTCCCTGCTTGTACTCTACTCTTGGCGTGCACCAGCCTGAACTCAAAGCGCGTGGGCAAAGCCGTCCCTCGATCAAACAGTCAAACTAGGCAGCGCTGATCAAATATGAATCAATATTCTGTTACTGTAATGCCTATTTCATTTGTCTTGCTGTAAAATGAGAACGTTAGTGACGCGGCAGCCATGCTGAGATCAAGTTGAGGAAATACCAAGCACCGCCCACCAGCCGGAGCACAGCCAATAGGAACGCTCTCTCTCTCTGAAATGACCTGTGATTGGTCAAAGTCTCCCGTCACGGGCTAGATGTTGTAAAGCCTGAAAACAGAGCCATGAGGAGGAGCAGAAGTCTCTCAGAACACTTGAATTACAATATGCTGAAAGGTTATTATGGAATTTTTTTGCCCGATGATGCCAAAAACATTCTGTCTACTGCAGCTTTAATTTAATTTAAGTTATAGTCGTGCTGTATTTCTCCATGTTCTAGTAGAAAGAGGACAAACAAGTGTCCGTGTTATGCAGATAGCTGGTTATTAAACATAATTACGACCAGTTTGTATCTCTTCGCTCCACGCCCCGGTGACTGATTCAAACCGGCGGATTTCCTGCCGACTGGTACGAGCTGATGGAGTAAGTCACCTCATGACTGTGAAGGTGGAGCTGCTCTCTGGCACACGAGAGGCTATTTGTGAGACAACGTGTCAGCCGTCATTTTCCAATCAGCGCTTTCGTGAGTGACTGAATGACAGGTGGTATTTTACGTCGGCGTTTCAGGCATCTATAGCCACAGACTCACAGCAGCGTTCCCACGCTCTCTGAAGGTGTGCATCCGAGAAAGAAAAATGTAAGGCTTGAAGAGAATTTAAATACGTAGCCTGCATCCGTCAGTACGGATCAGCTCTGTTGGCCTTAAGGAGTCGTGTCGGGTCGGGTCCAAATGAAACTAACTAACTGAGTCAAGGCGGCTTTATTGCCACAGATCTCAGGTCTGTGTGTCCAAACAGATTCACTCTGAGCTCTGATTGGGTCATATTATCTTCAGGTCTTTTCAGATCAGGTCTTTAGCAAATATATTTATTAGAGCCGTCAATCGACATATTGAATCGGCATTAATCACACATTTTTTATCTGTTCAAAATGAACCTTAAAGGGAGATTTGTCAAGTATTTAATCCTCTTATCAACATGGGAGTGGACAGATATGCTGCTTTATGCAAATGTATGTATATATTTATTATTGTAAATCAATGAACAACACAAAACAATGACAGATATTGATCCAGAAACCCTCACAGGTACTGCATTTAGCATAAAACAATATGCTCCAATCATAACATGGCAAACTGCAGCCCAACAGGCAACAACAGCTGTCAGTGTGTCAGTGTGCTGACTTGACTATGACTTGCCCCAAACTGCATGTGATTATCATAAAGTGGGCATGTCTGTAAAGGGGAGACTCGTGGGTACCCATAGAACCCATTTACATTCACTGATCTGGAGGTCAGAGGTCAAGGGACCCCTTTGAAAATGGCCATCACATTGTACTTGCAGGCTGTTGATCCATGTTGTCTCCACAGAGGAGCAGACACACTGTGGGTGGAGAGCAGAGCCTCTGTCGTCGTCTATAACAAGAATACTGTTGTATGAGCTGAGGAGTGGGACGGTGGAGAGGACGAGAGACGGACGAGAGACGGACGAGGGACGGACGAGGGACGGGGCCTCCGACACATTTTCCATGAGTTTTTTTCCAGGCCTTTATTTGCTAACGAGATCTGTAGATGCTGACAGTGATCTGTGATGAGAACACGACTCTGAACTGACTGAATGGGAATATTTACTGCAAAAACATCTGTCAATCCTGTAGTTACATGTCAGAGTCAAATCCCTTTTTGCTAAGAATATATGGATAGTATATATCGTTGGTGTTTGTTTTAACTTGTGTACTAGATATTCTCAGAGCTAAACTAACTCTTCTGCAGTGTGGAGTGAGCAGCATGCACGTGAGAGGTGGCGCGAAAGAGCAAGAACGAGCGCGGTGTGTGAGTGAAGGCAGGCAGAGGAGCAGAGTACAGCAGAGACTCCGGTCCTGGAGACCAAAGCTACGGTCTCCCCCGCGTCCTCCGACCGCGGCCAACACTGTTTAACAGACGGGCTTCACTAGATACAACCAAGAGGTTTTGGTGCTTCACTGGAGTTTGTGTTGGAGTCTGAGTCTGAACAGCGTAGCCACACGCGAGCGCACACGGGACACCGACCCGCAATGATTTATACGTGGAAGAAGTTACAAACAGTCCCTTTAAGTGGAGTATAATTACAGTTTCTTTACACAAACACTGATGAGAGTTCAAACCTTCCAGACCTGCAGTTATGAGGAAGAACAGGATGAGAAACTGGAGGCGTTTAGTCCTCCAGGGCAGGAAGTCAGTTGACACGGATCTTTGCAGCTCAACTCGATGCTAACACCAGTTTGGACAACTGGGGGAGGTGGGGGTATATCAGGCTGAGGGATCAGTGTTGAACTGATCTCCTAATTATGATAATCAGCCTCTGTTTTGGTTATAGATCTCGGTCTGTTAGGGGAGGAGGGGGGACCACACAGCTCGGAGGAAATGCCTCTGGAGGGGGGGGTACAATCTCACAGATTTCCTCCGGGGTCGAAGCGCTCCGTCGCGGGTCTGTGTGGTCTCGATATCTCGTCTGCATCTGTGAATTCAACTCCAGGTTTTCCTCTCGTACCTCTCAGTGTTTCGTCTGTGGAATTAGATTTCTAAAAGCATCCCAGATGGAACATTTTAAACATTCACTCCTGACTTCCTGAAGGTGGAATGAACTTCATTTCTCAAAGTTTTTTCCTGGTCTCACCCTTTTTTATTTATGTTATAGGTCAATAGACATCAGGACATCTCTTCAGCTCCTCTCCAGTGGCTCCCTGTGGATTATTAAACATGGAAATTAATAACTGTTCTTTGTTTACATTTTCATTTTTATTTATCATTGTTGTAGGTCTATGGTACGACGGTACAACGGAGTATTAGGGCCACACTGAGGAAAAAAATACATCTGAGATTTAGAGAATAAAGTCATAATATTAAAAAGTAGTAATTTGAAATGTTATTTTCTTTTTTCTGGTAAAGTTATGACTTTATTCTCGTAATATTACAACTTTATTTCTCAGAAAGTTATGACTTTATTCCCGTAATATTACGACTTTTTTCTCGTAAAGTTATGACTTTATTCCCGTAATATTACGACTTTTTCCCCGTAAAGTTATGACTTTATTCCCGTAATATTACGACTTTTCTTCTCGTAAAGTTATGACTTTATTCTCGTAATATTCTGACTTTATTCTGTAAATCTCAGATGTTTTTTCCCTCAATGTGGCCTTAATACTCCGTAGTACATTGTCTCTTGGGCCCTCACTGCATTAGACTTATATACTATATACTTAGACTATAAACTGTGTTACCTTCATCACAATGATCACATGTTTTTCCGGCTCCAGACAGATTTGTGTCTCTTTTGATAGTAAAGGTTGCCGACCCCTGCTCTATACGGTCAGATTGCTGTGGATTGTTTCGAGCATTGTGAGTCGGACTATTGTCCTCTCTGTTGTATCTCAGTGATGTAACAATATAAACTTATTATACAGCTGCATTCAGAGTCCGTTACGTCAGCTAGAATCCTCAAATCTAAATGTAAATCTAACAAACGTTGTTATGTTTGGACTCTTCACAAAGGAACGGGACAGGAAGGAAGAAATATGAAACGATGAAATCATAAAAGATTTACAAAGTGAGCTCAATTTATTGCAGTCGTATATTACTGTAAACTTCAGGGGAAAATGAGAGCGAGAGATTTATCGGATAGGCGCTTCTTGCCAAAACAATGTTTTAGTGCTGAGATTGGTGTGTACACAGATGGAGCCGTCACTCACAGACAGATAAATCAAAATCCCTCTTTTATGAGGCCGTGTCCTCGCGACCTCTTATCTTATATATATATACACACAGCCTGCTCAGATATGATGCACGATGTTCTCAGAGAGGCTTTACATAATGTCTTCATGCTCAGGTAAGGTGTGTTCTCACCTGGATGTTGAGTCAGGAGGCAGCAGCTGCCAGGATGATGCAAACACAAAGCTGTAATTAGATTTATTAGAGAGTGTGGTCAGGCCATCTGATTACTTAATAAATTCATAACGTCAAAACAATAGAGTCAGCGTCATTCCCTTTGGCTTTAGACCAGAGCTGTTTTTACATGGAAATATGCTTCTCTGCTTTCTTGCTGAGAGGTTGGTGGTGAGATTAATATCAATCTCTCATCTGTGCGTTAAGGAGGAGCCAGAAGGCGAGTAGCTTAGTTTAGCAGTGACCTTTGGAAAGAGCTGTTACCTAATGATGTTACGTGATGCGCCGAGGCTTCGGAGCGCCTGTCGAGAAATCCAGGAAGTTTTCTGTGAAGCACGTATCGAGGCTCGTATCGTTTTAGACTAATGACGTCATTGAAGACGCACAAAGCCGAAATACAGTTGAAAACGTATTAATCCTGAATAGAAATGAATAATGTCGCCGCAGACCCCTGGCGCCTTTTACGTGGGCCGAGCCCCGCCCTGGCGGCACGACGCGGTTGGGGCGCACTAAGGACAGTCGGCCCCGGTCGACAGTCACACCGGCGGGGAAGGAGGGTGCAGCAAGCCCTTTGTCCATGGAACGGCGAGGTCCAGGCGGGGGGCGTTGTAAAGCTGCGGCCGCGAGCCACCTTCGCCCCGAGCCTTTGCATCGCACCGCCTCGTATGCCGGACTCCCCAGCCTGCCGTGTGTCGCTCACACCCTCCATATGGCTGTTAACGAGGGTCTTTTGGCACAGAGAAGTACTCGTATCGGTACTCGGTATCGGAGAGTACCCAAATGTAAGTGCTTGTACTCGGTCTGAAAACAGTGGTATCGGTGCATCCCTAACTGTAATTGAATTAACTCATTTAACGTACCTCAACATTGAGACCACAGTTGTGGGACATGAAGAAAAGTGATGTTTGGACCCATAAAATGCTTAATAAATTCTATCAAATCACATTATTTATTAATTATTTCTTTATGTCAAGATGGGTAATAACACTGTGTGTATATATTTATCAAGCATTGCACATTTTAACATAAATCCAAGACCTAAAAATGCCCGTATAGTTGCAGAAACACCCACCGAAGAGTTTCATAACCAGAACTATTACCTGGGAATGTTGCTGCTCTAATCCCACGCTGGAGCCGTGACAGAACATTTATGGAAATCATACCGACGCAGGTCCTGAGAGCCAGGAAGTTGCCGGAGCGTCTCGCATGGAAAATGAACTGTGGCTCCTGATGCAGACATGGAAAAATTGCAGGACCATTTATGGGTTGTGGTGCAGTGAGAACGAACGAGGCTAAAACGGAGTAACAAGATATCAGCTACGATCGGGGAGATAATCTGAGATACTCGGGTTTCCTTTGGAACCTGAAGGCTTGGTTTTTCTTAACTATAATCTCTTTTTTTGGAGGCTTGGACGGGGGGGAGAACAGTAAACAATCCCAGTGACAGATTCTAAAACAAATCGCTTCATACCTGACGGAGCGAGTCAGTCTGGTGAGGCAAGCAGCGCAGGATGCCAGGCCTCTATTTTAGACTAATCTGCTGGTGAATGCCTGATATGTGGAGCAGATTCCTGTTGAGACATCAAAGTGGAGGCATTCCTCCAAAATATAACCTGCAATGCGCTCTCACTCAGAGCAATATGAATATGAAAAAATGCATGTTAAGGTGCTCGATAAGCATCTGGTTCGTAAGTTATGATACCGCTCTTGGCAGGTCTTCTGCCCTACAAAGCACCGCCGCTTTCCAACTCAGCCAATGTCAGCATATAAAGAGTGATTACTCACACAACATGAAAAACATGGGGAAAGTTTGGCATTACTGACATCCAAGCAGAGCTCAGCGTTAGCTCAGAGGTAGCGGTCAGTGTCTCATATGTTCAAAGCCTCTCCAGGGCCTCTCCAAGAGGAAATGAAACAAAGCCCGAATCTCCCTCGAACACAGAAAGCAATATCTCGAGGATGAAATACCGTTTCACTGAACATCACACGCACACTTTAGCTGAAGTGAAATGTTTGAAACAAGCTCCTGTAGTAACAGACAGATTACAGCACGTGTAAAACATCGCCGAGGGGAATCATTTCCATCATCATTTTACAAATAGATGAATATTTTAGTAATTGTTGTTCAGGTTCTTCTCTCTCCCAGCCTCTCATCTCCTGAGGCGAAAGGAAACCCGTGAGACGAAGTGTCTGAGAGAGAAGCACATGGAGCTGACAGCTCCTTTCGCCAGCGTGAGACTGATGACTGAACGAGTTCCTGGTGTGTCAGGACGAGACCAACTGAGCGTATTTAGACATAAACACGGAGTCCAGGTTTTGATGAACCCGTTTGACCTCCAGTCTTCTGACGTCGCCCTCGAGCGTTTTCACTTTGCTGGTCAGATGTTGTCCTGAGCTCGTTGTGTTTCTGTCTGTGGGTAAACTGATGTAACCCACCGCTGACGGGAGAGATGTTATACACAGCTTCTTGTGTCTGCATGTTAATATCACAGACAATCCCTCTGTTATATGAACTGTGTGGGGCTGTGTGGCCTTTTTAACATGCATCAGCCATGAGGACATGAATTCATCGCCCACGTGGTCCACCAGCGTCCACAGAGGCCCTTCAACGAGTCGCAGTGTGTCGTCGTGCTCCATGAAATATGCAGCTTTTCTCAGGCTGTTTCACGGACCATTTTTGTCAAAACCGTTCTCGCGTGTCGACCCTTTTTATCAGTAACTTCCTTCGCTGGCAAGGCCGCAAATGTTCTGGCAGTTTACACTGGCCTCTGTCCCAGCTGAATTAGCCCTTTTATACCTCCACAAACAGCAAGATTTCCATGACAATACAGCAAACTCACGTTCCTTCCTAATCCTCGGTACTGGATAGTCAACGTAGTCAAGTAGTCAACGTCTTGTTTTCTCACTGAGAGAACAACTAACCACTTTTCCATATACTTATACTTATACATATACTTTTGTTGAGTCGATCATAACGTAGCTCTGACCTTTCTCACGTGCTTCCTTAAGTTTAGGCTGCAGCTCCATTTTCGTTGTCTGTGAAATCTTCATTGATGAAGATCTTGGTGCCTTTAAAGGTCCCATATCGTGCTCATTTTCAGGTTCATGTTTGTATTTTGGGTTTCTACTAGAACATGTTTACATGCTGTAATGTTCAAAAAACACTTTATTCTCCTCATACTGTCTGTCTGGATATACCTGTATTCACCCTCTGTCTGAAACGCTCCGTTTTAGTGCATTTCAATGGAATTGCAATGGAATTGTGTTGCTAGGCAACAGCTTGGGGTCCATGTTTACTTCCTGTCAGCTGATGTTACTCACATACACTGCAACAGGAAATAAACTGGGACACATTTAGAATGTTTACGTTTAAAACCGTGTAATGATTTATATAAATGTATGTTTGTGACATCACAAATGGACAGAAATCCTAACGGTTTGTTTCAAACGCACAATTTCTGAATACAAGCTTTTGTTTTCTGCTCTCTCCCCTTTGCCGCTGTACACGGCACATTTCCCCACTGTGGGACTAATAAAGGAATATCTGATCTTATCTTATCTTATATCCTTTTGTGAGAACTGATCTTAATGTCCTGCACATCTGGATCATGATATTGTCCCTCCTCTGGTTAGTGGAGTCCAGAAATAATTGAACAACTTGCTCAATCAAGTCTTTGAAAAATGATTTCTATTGATCAGGCAGCTCATGATGGATACAAAGAAGCAGTAAAAACTTACAAGCTGATGTGCTGGAGCAGGTAGGCCAGAGAGAGAGAGAGAGAGAGGGAGAGAGAGAGAGAGAGAGAGAGAGAGAGAGAGAGAGAGAGGGGAGAATCCACAATCAATCCCATCAGTGTGAACGCATCCACAGGTTTAGACTGGACGATGGTGGATCTGATCGACTGTCCGTCAAAGCCGAGTAATTAGTTCGGAGTATTTGCAGAGAATCCAGCCGTTTATCCGTCTTCACTCGGGAGGCCTGTTGGGGCAACACATGCAGCTGGCAGCCATCTTGGATCACCATCTGGTGGATTCAAGCTTGACAACAAGTTGATATGGCTTTACATGCTAACAAACAGTTGCCTGTTTACACCTAACATTAGCATTTCTCCACTCCACCTGATGAATGGAAGTCCCATATTTACTTTTTATTTTCTTCTTCCTCTTGTTTTGGTCTCCTCCAACGCCTGAGGAAAATATTGGACTTTTTATCTGCTAAATGATTACCATTTTCTATTTCTACCATTCTATTTTTTCCACTGAAAACTGGTGCCTGCTGCTGCTGGTTGATGAGAGCCACGAGGAATGAACCAAAACATTAAAGTTGCAACCATAAAAAAACCAAAACAGAGTTGTTAATTTTCTGTGCGATTGTTACTACGAGCGACCCCTTTCACATTCCACATTTGACCCGTTGGGGCGGCTGTAGCTCGGTGGGTAGAGCGGCTCGTCCTTTAACCACAAGTACGGTTCAGAGTCCCGACAAATATCTGTAAAACACTCAAATTGTCCCAGTTTTCTCCACAATTGAAATAATAATATTATAGATGTTGAATAAATTTGTGCGCATGAGATATGAGCTGCAGTCTCTATGTTGTGCGCGGTCAAGCCACAATTACGCACGGACGCAACAGATATCCGCTGGTTACATTTAGTGTAGTTTTGTGCTTATGTGCACATGAAACGTGGCGTTTTGGTTCATTATTCTACACGGTTCCTTCTGAGCATCAACAGGCTTTTCACTCCGCTTATATAACTCCCTTCCCGTCAGTCTTTCACCCGGTCGGTGTCTCCATCCTGGACAAAATGTCGTCTGAGCTCCACAATTATAATTATAACAGCCTGAGACGAAACAAGTTGAAAAACAATGTACGTAGTTCCAGACAACAATACGTTTCCTCTGAGGAAAACTCTCTACAGGACTCCCAAACTGTCAGTGCATCATGACGGGGATAGTCCTGATTGTCACAGCCTCTAATGCCCCCCCTCTATAATAATGCCTTCTTTCTGATCCCACTCTGTGCTCAAATGCGCCACAGGTGCGCCAAGTTAGCCATCCTGATGAAAACGGCTATGGTGCGTGCATATTAGCGCGTGCCAGTGCGTGCATATTAGCGTGTGCCAGTGCATGCATATTAGCGCGTGCATATTAGTGCGTGCCAGTGCGTGCATATTAGGGTTTGCCAGTGCGTGCATATTAGTGCGTGCCAGTGCATGCATATTAGTGCGTGCCAGTGTGTGCATATTAGCGCGTGCATATTAGTGCGTGCCATTGCATGCATATTAGTGCGTGCCAGTGCATGCATATTAGTGCGTGCCAGTGCATGCATATTAGCGTGTGCCAGTGCGTGCATATTAGCGCGTGCATATTAGTGCGTGCATATTAGCGCCTGCATATTAGTGCGTGCCATTGCATGCATATTAGTGCGTGCCAGTGCGTGCATATTAGCGTGTGCCAGTGCGTGCATATTAG
>CAKAKR010050391.1:0-10957 GCA_916700685.1 Adelosebastes latens
ATGGCGAGCACTTCTGTTGTGTAAACTGCTCAGAAACCCCCTTATTGTCAATCTATAGCTAGGAAAGCCATCCATCCTCTGAATGCTCTAGGTCTCTAGTCTGATCCATCCATCCTCTGAATGCTCTAGGTCTCTAGTCTGATCCATCCATCCTCTGAATGCTCTAGGTCTCTAGTCTGATCCATCCATCCTCTGAATGCTCTAGGTCTCTAGTCTGATCCATCCATCCTCTGAATGCTCTAGGTCTCTAGTTTGTGGCTGTAAAGTTTCATGAGGCTGTGATTATCCTAGAGGTCACCACACATCATTTTATACAGTGAGGTCAAGTTTCAATGAAATGGTCTCACTACAATGAAATGTCTTCTATGGGGACTAACATCATCACACATGAATACAGTTGGGCTCATTGGATCAACAAGAGTCTCAGCGTTACAGTGAAACCCAATTTATGTAATTAAAGTCGAGTCTCAGAAGGGTTAAAAGGAACACACTGAAATACCTGGCTTCCAAAAAAGGGTTTAAAATCTCTCCATGAAGGGTAATTGACAGTTAATCCTCCAGTTGGTCCAGAGCACAGCAAAAGAAAATTTAACAGAACATGGAGCTGCATTAGAAAAACAGCTGAAATCTGAAAACCATCCAAAAACAAATTCCAGCTTTCGTAGTTAATGTGTCCCTTAAGTTCATCTGTTTAACTTCAAACTTCGGGGGGGAAAAAGCCCCAGTGCAGTAAATCCAAAAGTAAAGAAGAAGAAGAAGAAGAAAGTTTTATGTCTTCTCTGTGCAGAGCTGCTGAAGTTCGTCTCCACCTGGTTGAAAGCGAGAGTCTGGTCACCGGAGAGCTTCCTCTCCTTCTCCCTTCTTCTCTCCCGCCCTCCTGTTTTCACTTTCTTCCTCCTCCCATCCCTCCTCCTCCTCTTTAGATCTGTTACTATCAGCTCCCTCCTCTTTTCTCAGACACTTTCTTTCCTCCTCCCTCTTCTTTTTGACTTGTCTTCAACTTCTGCCGCCTCCCTTTTTGGATGGTTTCCTCTTCAAAACCCCGCAGGGAGTGAAAGTTCAATAAACCACCCAGATATTCCTGAGAGTTTGTTTGTTAGTTTTGTTGTGTTTATAGCATACAGGATTAAACGGTGAATAACATATCCAGATGAGGGAAATGACAAACTGTGACGTGCCATGGTAGGTTGTGTGTTTTTTTCTCCCCCCCAGGTACTTTCCAGATGGAAGTCGAGACAATTAGGCTTCATGCACCATTGAGCAAATTTCATAGGAATGACCGGGGCCCCGCCTCCAACGCTGGATCCAGTTCTCTTAATACATCCATAGCCAAACGACAGTGTCTATGACTCTGTGGGTTTTGTGGTTTGCGTCGGTGGTTTGCTTGTGTGCTTGAATCGGCAGTGTTTTCCTAAAGTGTTTATTGCTGTAATGTTGAGCTGTAGCTTTAAGTCGCACTTTCTGTCAGAAAGTAGTTTTATGTTGGTCTTTTTACATTTTTCATTTATTGTTAAATAAACTGTATCATTTTAGTTTACACACATCCGTTGCCCGTCTCCCTCTATCCTGGGTAAATGTTATTGTTACCGCCTCCATCCCCTGGACCTTAAACAGGGGAGCGTAACAATTGGGGGCTCGTCCGGGATCGTAACACAAACGCTCACAGAACGCTTGGTGTGTTCAACATGATTATGTATTATTTCTACCTTCACCAAAAAAAAAGTTTATTCAAGTGAGCTATTAGTATACTTCTTTTAAACTTAAAATAAAGGTTCAGTTTACTTTTTATGTACTTATCAGAGATATACTTAACAAAAGTATACTTTTTTGGCTCATACTGACAAGTATACAGAACAGTCTAAGTATATTCGGCTTATAGGCCTACTTGTACTTAATCTTTTGATCTAGATATATTTAAGAAAAGTATGATTAAGTATTGTTGAGTAACAGACTCGAATCTCTGCTAAAAAGTGGGCTACAAGTATATAGTATACTTGCAGTATAAAAACTATTAAACTAGGAGTTTACTGAGAGTATACTTTAAAGTGTACTTTCATAAACTAAAAGTGGGCTACAAGTATATAGTATACTACAGTATAACAAATATTAAACTAGTAGTTTACTGACAGTATACTTTAAAGTGTACTTTCATAAACTAGTGGGCTACAAGTATAGTTGCAGTATAAAAACGATTAATTGAGACCCTGCAGTCGAAATGCAATGAGTTCCTCAAAAAGTTTGTTGTTCTGGGGGAAAGTTCCTGCGGTGGAAACGGGACTTATGTCTGAATGGTCTTTGATGCTTTTAGCTTGTAGAAATGCGTCTTTACTAATAGATGGTATCTAGTTTAGTACATGGAGAACAAAACGCTGTCCAATGGTTCAACTAGACTGACAACTGAAAGAGACAAAGAATCCTCTGATGAACCGTTGAATAGAAGGAATTTAGAGCCCAGCTGAGCTGTTGTGCTTCAACAGTGATTGAGGGTCACTTTTCTGGACTGGAAAACTAATTCAAGACTCCAGATATCACGGATATCACTAGAGATACTCTTTGTTTGTGGAAACTGTTGCTCATTAATAACAGGCGTGACGTTTTTCTTGAGAAACAATATCAGGCCTGAGTTACGGGAAACCCCGAATTTTATGTACCACAGGAAGATAAAAGTAACGTATCATCAAATCATGTATCATAAAACGGAAGGAACACAGAAAAAAATATACTGATGATTTATCTTTTCTAACGCCTGGAGAGAAATGTCATATCCCGTGAGTCACGTTTCTTAACATTATGTTTTTTAACATGTCGCAACATGGTCATATATTACGTAAACTCAGTTTTTGCAAGCTTTTTTCCAGTAAAAGCACAAAAGTATTAGCATCAAATTTACTTAAAGTACCAAAATGATGCAGAATTATCTATATTACTTACAATTTTACATATTACTGTACATATACACTTTGCACGTACCCTGATCAATATTTTTGCACAACCTACACAATTTTATTGTAATTTTTCTATTCTATATTTATGTTTCTTGACTTATATTTTGCTTTTATTTTTTATTTCCTCTTAATATGTTTGTTGTATGCACTAAACACCGAGGCAAATTCCTTTTATATGAAAACCTAATTCTGATTATATTATTGTATGATAATTATTGTCCATCACACTAATGTTGCATCTGGTAAAAGTGGAGCTCATTTTAATGACTTTATATACTGCTGGGTAAATTCATCTATAATAACACATCATAATGTATTAGTTAATTTATATTATGTATTAATAATCTGAATTTGCAAAGGAACTAAAGCTGTCTGATAAATGTAGTGCAGTAAAAACTACAATATTTACCTCTGAGATGTAGTGGAGTACAAGTAGAGGTACACTTGATTAAACTTAGTTAAATTATTTTACTGTTAACAAACAATGACATTATAATTAATAATGTTTACTAATTAATAGTAATGCTATAATTTTTTAAACAATTTATTGTTGCACACATAACATTTTATATACTATATATGCGTTTTATATACTATATATATAAGTATTTGTTAATGATTCCAAAATTATTTGTAAACCTTAAAGAAATTGTTTGTAAAACATCTATAAACATTACATAGACAAATATTTGTGACACTTTGTTGATGGTTAATAATTGGTTTGTTAAAGGTCTATAAACATTATTTGGGTGCCTATTTTTGTAAAGTTGTTAACTGATGACTATAATACCTTGTTAAATGGTTAATAAATATTTTGTAAAGCATCTTTAAACATTATTTAGATAGATAGGTAACACTTTGTCAATGGTTAATAATTGGTTTCAGGTCCATCTATCTATGTAATGTTTATAGATGTTTAACAAATTGTTAAACATCTATAAACCATACATAGATAGATACTCTTAATACATTGTTAATGTTAATAATTGGTTTGTTAAAGGTCTATAAATGTTATTTGGATGCCTATATTTTTTTAAGTTGCAACTTATGATTGTAATACATTGTTAAATGGTTAATAAATATTTTGTAAAGCATCTTTAAACATTATTTAGATTGATAGTTAATACTTTGTTCATGGTTAAACATTGGTTCCCAAAGAAGTTTTGCAAACAATTTCTTAACAGTTTACAAATCATTTGGTAATCATTAACAAATACTTAATATGGTATATAAAATGTTATAATGTGTGCAACAACAAACTGTTAATAGATAGTGTACTTATGTAATAACAATAGAGTATGGTTTAGACCTGCTCTATATAAAAAGCATCTCGAGATAACTTCTGTTATGATTTGACGCTATATAAAAACAATTGAATTGAATAATTGTTATAGTTATATTATATAGTTATATATTTAAAAACAAACTGATGATAAAATAACAAAGATTATAGCACTGCTAATAAGTTAGTAAACATTATTAAGCGTCTTTGAGATCTTTAAAAGCGCTATATAAGTTTAATTTATTATTATCATTATTATTATTAATTATTATTTGAAAACAGTAAAATTACTAAAGTTTAATTAACTATCAATTTACCATTTATAAATGATGGTTATTATGAAGTATTACCAAAGTAGCATATAGAACAAGTACTGCAAAATTGTGCTTACGTACAGTTTGAGAGTAAATGTACTTTGTAACGTTCCCTTGTTATGTAAATGTTATTTTCCCTTCTCCAACTGTACTTTTTTCATATAAAGTCTTTTGTTATTGTGAATCTGTGATTTGTTTTAGTTGAAAACCAGCAGGAGTTCCCATCAAAGCTGAGAAATACTGAGAAATAGAGTAAAGCTCTTACCTTGAGAGGAGGACCGCTGCAGAATGGACTGCAGGCTGGTAAGTAGATAAAAGTAGGTGAAAGACGAGGTCAAAGTCTTCAGGTCCTGTGCAAACTAAAACTGAAACTGAGTTACACCTATGAGAAAGATTAAATGCTCATATGTCTACACTAGTTCACTCTGCTGCAGCTCTTCAAACACTGACATGTTTGACTGCTGTAAATGTATGACTTTCTCAAGATAAAACACAGGTAGAGAAGACAATCAATGAAAGTAATCATTTCCTCGTCACAGGTCTGTTAACTGCATACCGTATACAGATCAATACATAGTTGGACACCACGAGTTAACGGTCAATAAAAAACAGACTTTCAGTTTTGATTTTGCACCACATACCTTTATTTTCCGTACAACTCACTGACTCTACGAGGGTTACTGGATGAACATTTAGTTAATATTTCCCTTTTCACCACTTGCACCAAAAACATTATGTTCTCTCCAGTTTGTCACCAGCGCCCTGCAGAAACCACACATTTATTTAAGTTATCTTTCATATTTGACCCCCCATATGTTTTGTGACATTTTACAGCCTCAAATTTGTACAGCATTATTTTCTTTTCTCTTTTTTTTTTTTATTATTATTTTGTTTGTTGATATTGAATTTACAAAATTGGTAGAAAAATAAGACTTTAAATAATCCATATTACAAGATTTGGTAACACTTTATAATAACCATCATTTATAAATGGTAAATTCATAGCTTATTAGATTTAGTTAATAATTATTTTACTGTTAACAAAAAACAAAATGATAATTAATAATGTTTATTGAAATAATGAGTTTATAAATTCTATATTGTATCATAGCTGATAAGAGATGATAACAATTACATCCTGATTACATTAGTGAAGTATTAATTAACAGTTTATTGTTGCACACATTATAAAATTGTATATACTATATTAAGTATTTGTTAATGATTACCAAATGATTTGTAAAACATTTATAAACATTACATAGAGAGATGGACCAGAAACCAATTATTAACCATTAACAAAGTATTAACTATCTAAATAATGTTTATTGATGTTTTACAAAGTATTTATTAACTATTTAACAAGGTATTATAATCAACAGTTGCAACTTTATAATAGCCATCCAAATAATTTTTATAGACGGTTTACAAACCAATTATTAACCATTAACAAAGTGTTACAAATATCATGTTTATAGATGTTTTACAAACAATTGCTTACAGGTTTACAAATATTTTCGTAATCATTAACAAATACTTATCTATACAGTATAGTATATCAAATGTTATAATATGTGCAACAATAAACTGTTAAAATAACATAAATTAAAGCATTAGGCCTACTAATAATTACTTAACATTATTAATTATCATTTTATTGTTTGTTCACAATGAAATAACTATTAACTGAGTTTAATTAACTATAAATTTACCATTTATAAATGATGGTTATTATAACGTGTTACCTTTTTCTCTTCTCTTTTCCATCACTGGAAGCATTTTGTAAACTTTTCTTTCACCAGGAAACACGATATTTGGGGCGTTAAATCTGGGTGAAAATTCAGAGTAAACTGATTTCTTTAAAATAAATCTGGGAAAGTTTTTATCGACACACAATAAAAAATTGAGAACCAAAAACCTTATGCATTAATCATCAACTGTTACCATATGAAAGAGTTGATACGTCACCTGTGTGCTGATATGAAGTAAAACCTTTCATCCTATGCAGAGATCATGCAGCATTTACCACCTTATTGACAGTGAAGCTCAAGATAAAAGGTTTCTGAAGGGCACTGACAGCAGGAGAGAGTGTAAAGTCTAACTGAGTACATCAATACGGGAACAGACGTTAAAAACACACAGATATTGGCCTGGTCTGAAGTTAAAGGAGAATCTACCAGACGCGTCATGTTCAGATACAAACACACACTCACACACACACTTGATGCATGCACCCAAGAGCTGAGGACACTGTGCAAAATACCGACATTACGTTAAGGATAATAAGTGCCAAAGAGAATAAACTTCATAAATAAACAATAAAATAATAGAAAAAGAATAATAAAATGGTTAAAAAAAGATAGATTATTAATAACCACAGATATCACCAACACTGGCCTCAGATAGCCCGACATGACATGATGTTTGTTCAACAGAATATAAAAGAAAAATAGAAATAAAACAGACAAACATAATACATTAAGTAGCTGTGATTGCATACAGCACTGGTTGGACCTTAATCCTCTTTTGGATGGACTCCAAAGTTTACGATTTAACCGTCCATTAAATGAATTCCTCCAAGAAGTCATCACTTCCTCAGAAAGAGTCTAGACGGCTTAATGTTGCAAGACCTGGAGTGCAATCCGATCTTTAGATCGCCACATCCACGAATTCATCACATCCAGCTGTGGACATTCAGGGTTTTGGGTGCTCAGATCACAGCTAAATGAGTCTTTTACAATATTAGGATCTTTAAAGCAATTCCACTATAGCATCTATTCAAAGTCATTAGCCCAGATTGAAAAATACGAGCCATGTGCAGGTAGGATTTCCGTTCTCGGAGGGTCATCTGTTCAATGCTCGGGTATAAAGCTTTCCCAGAAGCCACCCAGATGCAACGGGTAGTCTGTTTTACCCCCAAACGTATCCCATCGCGCTGAGGGGAATCGGGCTTGACAACATTCATTATGTCCCTCACATGTGAGCTTATCCCCAAGTTGAAGTACCCCACCATTTGAGAAAGACCATTTTCACTATGGTGGACTCGTGGATTTACCGGGGTTCATGGTTCACGACAAGCCAGGGAATAGCTCTGGAGGTCTGGGCCACTGAAACCAGCAGTTACACAACAACTTTGTCTCTTCTCTAATGCCTTTTTTCTTTCCATTTCCTTTTCTTTTGGCCCTTCTTGTCTTGTAAGGTCATGAAAGAAAGACTCGTTCCTTCATAGCCTGTTACAGTTCTGAGGAAGAGGAGAAGGAAGGTGTGAAAGTCCATTGATGCTTACTCTCCTCGCCATCTGCCCCTGTCCTGGTCCTCCAGCTCCGGCTCCACCCTGCAGGGTCTGGGTCAGGCTAACTTGGGCGGTGCTGAAGGAGGTTATTCGGCCACTTCCAGCGATCTGGAGGTTGACCGTGGTGGCATAGCTGGTCTTCTGGTTCCCCTGTTTGGTAGGAGATGAACGGGCAAAGGGTAGCGGTGATGAGCTGGAGGGAAAGGGGGAAGGGATTGAGGGTACAGGAGGTGTTGTGGATTGGTAGTTGTGGTGCTGGTAGGGGGCCGGTGGAGGGGAGGTCATGCCCGAGGAGGAGAGAACCATGCATGCGGAGGAGGGCCGGGCAACGTAGGCGCAGATCAGCTGGCTACGACAGCTACCCTCTTCTAGCTCTGAGTCACCCCACTCTGTCTGGCTGTCTGAGGGGAGGATGGTGTGGGAGAGCGAGGAGAGAGGAGGAGGAGAGGAGGCGATGATGGTGGAAGTTACATCGAGGCTATCGGTTCCATTATACTTGCTTGAAAGCTCCCGTACGTCTGGCCAGGGCACGCTGGTGAAATGCTGCCCACCATGGGTGCCCTTCCCTGGGGTAAGCCTGCCAGGTGAGAGTGGGGATTGAAGCTCAGCTCGAGGGCTGAGGCAGGACGGCGAGCTGCCGTATGAGGACCACCCACTCCGTGGACTGGTCGGACAGGACTCCTGCTGGTCAAAGGACCCTCGGGCACTACCGCTAAAACCAAGGGACCTTCGGCTGCCGTCTGTCCAAGAGCGGCGCTGCCCACTAGGGTTGCTCCGGGCCGGGCTCGGGGGTCTGTCTGCCAGGTTGGAGGAGAAAGACCTACGGAGGGTTTGGGAGGTTGCAGGAGGACAGGGTGCAGAAGGGGAGGAGGCTCTGGGACTACGCAAAGAAGAGGAAGTGGGGAAAGAGGCATTCTCCTTTGTTGGCGAGCAAAAGGAAGGAGAGGGAGAGGAGTTGGCATATCTAGGGTTTCTAGGTTGAGGTGCTGCAACATTATTTGCCCAAACATTCACCGACATGCCAATAGGAGGCGGTGAGAGGATCCGAGGGCTTAGAGACTGCCCAAATGCTGAACTTGCTGAGGAGGTCCTGGACAGCTCCAAAGTGAGGCCTAGCGGGTTATGGGAGCTTGCACCTCCTACCCGTGTGCTCCTGGGGTTGGGAGGTTTGTTCGCCATGGGAGAGGAGTAATTATGTTGAGGAGGTGGGGAGCAGAGGCGAGTAAATGAGGCAGGGGTTGGAGAGGGAACTCGTGAGCTGGGTTCGGATGCCGAAAAAGGCCGAGCTACACGGTTGTGCGACCCCGACCAGAGAGGATCAGGAGGTTGTTGCATTACTGTGGTGTTACCATTAGCTAGTGGCGCCTTCTGGGGACTTACTGACCAACCCCCGTTACTGACGGCACGGTTCATGCTATTTGTATTGCTTACTGCGTTTATACCAGCTAAGCTATTATTGTTGTTGTTGTTGTTTGCGTTCTGTGATGAGTCACTTTTGGAATGAAGGAATGTGGGGCGAGGGGAAGGAGAGGAAGGTTGATGATGGGCCGGAGTCATAGACGGGGAAGGGGGGCGTTGGGAAAGAGAGGGAGGAGGTGACTGCATGAGAGATGAAGAAGGGCAAGAGGACCAGAGAGAGGACAGCGGACCCCTTGGTTGTTGGTCTTTAGCGCACCCTAGCTGGGCGTACGCAGGTGTGCTGGAGCCCTGCTGACCGGGAGGGAGTTTAGGTGAAGGGGAGCGCCGTCGTAGATTTGAAGGCGTGGAGGAGGGGCTTTGGTTTACTTTGTTTACGGGCGGGGCGTTGTTCTTTTTCGCCATACTCTGACTGATGGACTGGCTAATGCAGGAGGCGGCCAAGGATCTGGTGAATGTTGAGGAAGAAGCGATGGGGGAGGAGCACGGGGGAGAGCGGAGAGAAGACGACGGCGGAGGGGAGGAAGGAGCACCGGCTCGTATGGATGAAGAAGAGGAAGAGGACGAGGGAGTGAAAGCAGAGAAGGGTGTAGGAGAGGAGGCAGGGGGAGCTCGCATCGAGGAACCCCTCCCAGAAGAGGGAGTAGGAGAGAAACAGGGAAGAGCCCTGGAGACAGCGTTCAGGGAGGTATCTTCAGGGGTGGGAGGAGATGTTGTAACAACCCGGAACGGTGAGGAGCAGGGAGGCGCTCGGACAGGAGCTCTAACAGGGGAGGGGGAGCGGTGCCTGGAGCTGGGTCTGAAGGCCGAGGGCGCCATGGTGAGGTCTGAGTCCTGGCCAGGGGAGGCAATGGCTGGGTAAGGTCTCTCCACCAGGTGGGGTGTCTCCAAGGAGGGTTGGCTGCCTGAAGGGAGGCTGGAAAATGGCAGGATGGTGGGGGATCGTGAGTCCTGCTGGCCTGGTTCCCTGGAAGAGACAGATTTAAGAACAGATTATTAGGATGGTATTTATTATTTTAATGTCTGAGCTATAGATTTGTTTCCTCTCCTATTCAGAGTCTTACAGCTGATGCAATATTTAGAATACAGTGGTTTACTTTGAGTGACGGGATGTGTTTTTAATGATAAAAGATCATAAACCATTGCATCTAAATCAGTGGGCAACCTCCATGTCTGAAACGTGAAGCCAGTGCTTAAGTGCCTTAAACCTGCATTCTTTCTACCAGCCAGCAGGGGGCGAGTCCTCTAGTTGCAAAAAGAAGTCTGATTGTATAGAAGTCTATGAGGAAATGAGCCTACTTCTCACTTGATTTATTACCTCAGTAAACATTGTAAACATGAGTTTATGGTCTCAATCGCAAGATGGAGGTGGCGAAAAAAACAAGATGGAGACGGTTGAAAACCAAGATGGAGACGGCCAAAAACCAAGATGGAGGTGCGAAAAAAACAAGACGGTGACGGTCGAAAACCAAGATGGAGACGGTCGAAAACCAAGATGGAGACGGCCAAAAACCAAGATGGTGACGGCCAAAAACCAAGATGGAGACGGCCAAAAACCAAGATGGAGACGGCCAAAACCAAGATGGAGGTGGCGAAAAAAACAAGATGGAGACGGCCAAAAACCAAGATGGTGACGGCCAAAAACCAAGATGGAGACGGCCAAAAACCAAGATGGAGACGGCCAAAAACCAAGATGGAGACGGCCAAA
>CAKAKR010050392.1:0-27911 GCA_916700685.1 Adelosebastes latens
GCTTTCAAGCGGAGCTTCCAGCTGTCTCAGTCCACCATACATCTGGCTAGCTCGCCAGCACTGTCCAGCATCTCTCCTCAGTACGTCCATGTGTGTTGGTGTGGGACGTCCCTGTGATCGATGCCCGTGCGTTGGTTCCCGCAGCATCAGCATGCTTGCTGGGAGTTCTTGATGTCTTTGGCAGTGACCGAGAAGTGTTATTCTCCAGGCTGCCACTTTGTCACTAAGTGTTGGTAATCCCTCGTTAGCCTTGGTAGTCCCTCGTACAGACGTAGTTAATTAATGATGGTAGCAGTTGGTGTCCAGCATACACCGGACGCGGTAGCAGATGCAGCCACAATACCGGAGACATCCAGATCCAGGTGAAACCCCGCTCCAGGTATAACCTCGCTCCAGGTATAACCTCGCTCCCGGTGTGACCCTGCTCCAGGTATGACCTCGCTCCAGGTGTGACCCCGCTCCACGGTTACCTGCGAGACAAGGAGGCAAAAGGACTCCCGGGAAGGAATGCAGTTAGTAACAACATGGACATGGGACATGAGTATATACAGAAGGAGAGGGGAGCTCAGTGTGTCATAAGAAGTCCCCCAGGTGAGAATCAGCAATCAAATCTCAGAATGGATCAGAGTAACTGATCCTCCATTTGTTATGTCATCACATAATTTTGAGTATGTTCACATAAAAGGTTGATGAAACACATTCTTTCACATTTTATTATGCTGGAATTTCAGAAATGTGTTTAAAAGATGCATCAAAAATGTATGAAAACAAAGGTATTGTTGCCCTAACTTTTTCCGTGTCGTACATTAAGGAGTCTTTCTTTGAGCCATGAGAGGGCTGTCAGTACTGCTCTCATTCCGCTGTGATACATATATGGTTAAAAAATGTCATAACTGACCCTTTCCTAAGTCCCGCCCCTTTTCGCTCTGTGCTCCAATAACAGTTGAGCAAGCTTGGAACCCGGCAGAACCTCGTTCCACTTTCTCCTCTCCTGTTATACTCAGATATGCTGCGTCTGTTCAAAGATAACATTACTATGTACAGTAAGTCACATTGCATTGGTGTCACAATCTTCACAGACACATTACATTATACTGTATATAGTCACAGTTACTACAAGGAACTTTCATTTTGGGATTATTTTGGCGGCCCCTGTGGACAAAAGCGGTAATGTTTCCGAGCACCAGAGTCTATTTAGAAAACCTCTCATTTTACTGCAGCAGGGTCCGACAGTCTGCCCCTCTCAGTCCTAGCTCTCCACCTCCCGAAAGAATTCCGACAGCAGGTCGAAGGCGGCAGCAAAGCCGGATCTGGGTCTGTCCCCGGTGGACTGGTTGCTGAAGGAGTTTCTGGTGAACCTGCATTATTTTGTCTGATTTACTTCCTTTGTTTATATTATCTCTATGTGCCGCCCCAAAGTAACTTTTGGTGTTATTTATTTTGATAAACACAACGTCTAGCATCCCAACGGGAAAAGTCAAAGCTTATCATCATGAATATATCCTTCCATCGTATACTGTAGTCCTTGCTGTCGACTTCTTGAAGCTATACTGCCTCGTTCCCAGAAGCTATCTCATACACACTGCGGCACCCGGCTAAACAGAACCGGCATCTCCATGTTTATTCTTGTGACGTTTAGGTGGGGTGGGACTTAAGATAGTCAATTAAGATTTTTCAATTGATACTTTCAAATGGCAGAGGAAAATAAATGTATGTATGATCTGGAAAGACCATACCAGCAAGGTTGTGTCCAAAATTCCCATGAACAATGCTTAAAAATGCAGTGCTCTACCTCAACATGCAGGTCACACAGCACCTGTAGCATAAACATACATCTACTGGTGCCATAGAGTCGGTGCAGTCACACAAGGGACCAAAGAAAAAGGTCCTGCATGAGGTCAGTGCAGGAAGAAAGCAGTATGAGGAACAGCTTTTCTCCAGATGAACCATTATCAAGTATTTATGGTGTCAGCAAGGACCCAGCAACTCAGACCGGCGGTGACAAATCGCTCACACAATAACCCCTTCTACCCCTTCTTCCGCCGGACCAAACGAGGGAGCCATTAGAGGGGAAACAAAGCGTTTAACCTCGAGGAAAACACACAAACAGACACAGGCCTGCACTCAGAGGAAACATGCACACATACAGGTGGTATGTGTTTAACACACATACCCCTGCGTGAATCTACACATCAAACACAGCCAAAGAAAATCCATCTGAACAGGGCATTTAAATTCGTACTGCATCTTCAAATTTTGTTTTTCTTAAAGCTGCAGTATGGAATATGTTTATGTCTTATCACACAAACCAGAGCTGTGTTGAATAATAGTATTAGATCTCTTGCCTTCTTAATGCATCACTTGGTATGGAGCATGGCAGATTATCCAGGGATGTTATACATTAACATGTTGCCTACACTAACAGCTGTCAAAGTCTTGATTCCAGTGATGTTCCCTGCATGTTTATCTGCACTAGAACAGTAAAACTAACTGAAACAGAACACTTTCATGGGATCAAGATAATGTCACATAAATATACTCTTGTATCGTAACACGACAGTCTCTTTCAGAGGAGAACGAACATTTCTCATTCAGGTTCTTATTCCGCATGACAGATTTATTTTCCACTGGCCACTTGTCTTCTTCCAAGTGATAATCATTATAGTATTTCTGTACGTTTAAGAGATTAGATGTCACTCAAACTTTGTGGGCGACATCTGTGACATCTATTAGAAAAAAAAAATGTGAATGTTATCAGCCGATTGAATGGGATCATCAGTGGTTATCAGTAGAATTCTAATGTGTCAGATGGACCAGACTAAACCTACTACGTCATAAAAGTGAAAGCCAAACTTAAAAGCAACACATTGTAAAACTGAATGAAATGTTACGTTTTAAACACAAACAAAAAGGCTTGTTTAGGTTTAGGCAACAAAACCACTTGGTTAAAGCTTCAGTAGGCAGAATGTTTTTGGCACCATTGGGCAAAAAATCCATAATAACCTTTCAGCATATTGTAATTCAAGTGTTCTGAGAGATAACTAGACTTCTACACCGCATCATGGCTCTGTTTTCAGGCTTTAAAACAATCTAGGTCAATCACAGGTCATTTCATAGAGAGAGCGTTTCTATTGGCTGTTCATTCAACGGACGCACCTGTCAATCACTCGCAAACTCCGATCAAACTGTCAACCTAGGCAGCGCTGATCAAATATGAATTAATATTCTGTTACTGTAACGCCTATTTCTCTCCTCAAGAAAGTTTGCTCCGGCTGGTTTGCGGTGCTTGGTATTTCCTCAACTGATCTCAACATGGCTGTTGGGTCACAAACTTTCTCATTTTACAGCTAAACAGTACACTACAAGATGTTTCTGAAAAAATTTTATTTTATTTTATGATTCATGTCTAGTTGTCTAGTGCTGTCTAGTTTGACTGTTTGATCGGATTTCGCAAGTGATTGACAGCTGCTCAGAGACGGCAAGGCTCCCGCTCGGCTCTGATTGGTTTTCCTCCGGTCTGTGAAATCATGCAGATGCCATTAGGAGCACCGGAGGAAACAGAGGCTAACACTTTTCAGATTACCTGTCTCATGCACTACTGTCAGGATATATTTTATAAAAATAACTGTTTTTAATCATATCAGCTCCAATTCTACTTCTTGGAGCTAAAAATATTGTGTTTTCTGGTTACAATTACTAGGTTTGAAAAGTGAAAGTGAAACTTAACATTGTGAACACAAAGAAAACATGTGAACACCCCAGATGGAGTTTCATGCTCTTTATACTTCAGCCCCTGATTCCGCGTTTGCTCCCGACATAACTTCACTACAGTCGGTGTCATCTTATTTTATACCTTCTTTCAATGGAATCAATGACGAGGCCTACTAGTGGGTGTAGCAGGCCCATTCTGACCCACATCTATGGGGCTGATAATCACTGATAACGCCCATTTAATGGGGCTGATTACATTCAAACCGGGTGCAACAAAACCTTAGACTTCTCCATGGTATACAGTAAGGCTGCCTTCCTGGGTTGGAAAAAGAAACATTGCCAATTGACGTAATTCAGGCAGCAATTATGTTTCCTCCAAAATATACTTACCCAAGCAAATTAGTTTTATATTAACATACTGTATTTTGTAGGCCAAAAGGTTTGCTATGATTGCTACCACTTCTTCTTTTGGTTGTTACAAACACATTGCAACCTAAAGCATCCAGACGACTTTCCCCAGGACTAATAATATTCCAGGTTGACTCTCCAGTACGCTGTATCAGTGACCCAGTATGAAACATATTTGTACATGACCACACTATAAGTGACATTAAATTGAATGAGTTGTTAAGACGGCCTGTTTTTTGCCCCGGAACAGACACACATGCACTGACTCCCTCCACCACACACAGACTGGCCTGCGGGGATCCCACCTTCCTTCCTCCACCCAGCCTGGCCCACCCTGCGCCTGACTCCGGACAAGACACACCTGCTTCCACTCAGCCGCAGCCCCTTTGAAGTGAACATGTGGAGGTCTCTTTCCACAGCGCCTAGGGCTGCTCTGCCCTAATTTCCCACTGTATACACAGATTATCTGTGCCTGGGTAATGCAAACAGAGGGATCATCTAAATGTATGTGAACGCCCCTAATGGCCCCTGCCAATTGGTCCTGGAACGGGGCCGTTGGATCTGGGGATGGCTGCAGTTGAGATTTGCACTGTAGCTATTCGTCAAAGGGATTACACAGTTCTGCAGGGGTTGTTCCACGACTCAGGAGTTATTGGTGTGGGAGTCATACATACTTATCATGTATATCTATCATCCCCTTTCTGCTGGATTTGGAATGAGCTGCCTCTATGTACTTATTCATAAGCTAAACATAAAACTATTCCAACTCCTTGAGAGTGGTTTTGGATATTTCTTTGCAATCAGTGAAGATTTCCTTGGATGAATATTTGAGATGGAGTTCTATTCTGCTTGGCACCGCCGTTGACTTTGTGTAGATTAACTTGAGGCAGCAGCACTACTGCAAACACTGACCATGTAAGCTATTCAAATTGAAATTTAAGTCATTCATATGTCAAATAGTAGATTGAAGTGGAAATCCAAACTGACATCATTGATTTGGCAGGTTCTGATAATCCAATGTACAAATCTCTGCCCGTTGAATGATTTCTTCCAACTCACTCACTTGGATCCACTTCATCCACATTTAACCAAGAACCTCTGAATGTCACTCCAAATGAAAGACAACCAAAACACGGTGTGGGATGCAGTTAATGAGTTTAAAAGTATACGACGGCATCTGTTATGAGCCTCCATGACTCAGACTGACAGGTACGGCCAGAAAATTCACAGTCATTGAAAACAAGCTGCTTCCCACAGATGTTGCTGACAGATGACAGTTGCTGGGCATCGTCAAACCCGCCAAGAAGAAAGGAGAGCTCCCGCTTTGCACCTGATAGAGCGCACAAAGGCTTTCAGGCAGCGGGCCCGGGAATTCAGCTCAAGCCCCGGGAAGCCAGAGAAAGCCACCTGGAGGGACAGCGCAGCCAAAAGAACTCCTCCTCAGTACAATAACTTCACCATGAAATCAGCCCACTCTCATGCAGCACTTTGTTAATGAGGATTCGGCGTGTGCGCCGGGTGCTTGCGAACGCTCATTGACAGCAGATGCCTGCCTGCCTCACCCACTAACCCCCTTTAAACAAATCATTATTTTCAGGGACGTTCCCCCCTCAGCGAATGACAGGTTCCCATGCGCATTCGTAAGCCGTTCACGTTCCAAAGATGACAGATCAGGAATCATCCGGATGTGCAGCTGCAGCTACATCAGAAGCCGATCTGTAATGGGAAAATCTATGATTTACATCTGGCATGACAAAAATTACAGCTGAGCCTCAAACCGGCATTCCTCGGCTCGGCGTAGACGCTCGTGTTGCGGACGGACTGCAGATGATGTCAGGGGCTCTTGACAAATTGCCGTCTTTGATTTTATTGGTGTTTGACCTTGAAAACTGATGTGGGATCCCTTCATATTATGAGAGGGCATAGATTATGAGCCAATGTGTTTTCAATAGATCCCAGATCCATCCGTGCTAGCTGGTTTACAAGCGCTTTTTGAAGTGGTTATTCAGGGAGTGCCATAAGTGAGAGGGACAGGGATCGCCTTTCCAAAAGCCTTCTTTAGGGCAGACGGGGCATCCTTAAAATCATTTACAATATATCCTGTGCTGCACTGTAATAGAATCTAAGCCAGACTGGCAGCCATGGCTTAAAGCTTTCATTCGGTGTAATTGTCTCCAACTGGAAACATCTTGCTTTCCGTCGTAATATGTGATATACTGTACTGTAAAAGAGTGCTATGACTAACTGCAAACCAGGATTGTGATATCTCCACTGACAAAGGTTACCAAAATAGACACAGACCATAAAGGAATGTCATAAAAATATCCAGCTTCAATTTCAATCGAAGCCCTATGACAATAAACTTTATAAGTTCTGTTTTAATGATTGATGTAGGCAACATTTCTGAAGGCCGTCAAGTCAGCTGTTTTGGGCTGTCATTTCCAATAGAACACACAATTTAGAAATATAAGGTACTTGTACCAAAACGTCTAACTAAAACGGAAGGAGTCTGTATGTCCTTCGAGTTTCTCGACAACCATTCATCCGATCGGCTTTACACTTGGCGGATGTATTGCTGAAGACCCAAGGAACTGCGACGTCAAGTGTGAAGGTGTTTGGATGAGTAATTCTCGAAAAAGCTGCAAGCAACAACACCAGAGGCCAAGCAATCGGCCAAACGGGCACTGCACTAGTCTCAAAAGTTGCTCCCTGCATGTTCAGTGTCCTCAATCATCCTCAAAGGCAAAGATACTATTACAAGTCCTCCTTATAAGCTATTTATGTGGTTGTGCTCTGACCTGCGTCACCATTTAACAAACAAATCAATAGAATTTCAGCCAGAGAAGCTGCTGGTAGCTCAGTGGGGATAAATAGGAGCAGAGACCCCGGGCCATTCCTGCTGTAAGTCCTGTGTAAACACACACAAAAGCATCCACATTCACACATAAACTTGCACATCTGAACATAAGTCAAGTCAAATTAATGCTATTTATACGGCCCGATATAATTATCAGACATTATTCAGTAACACAATGCTAAAAAAACATGTTTGCCTGTGTTTAATAACACAAATGTGAAGAATGAAATGCTCTTGGGATTATATGCATTTTTTAGAACAAGAAAGAACATAAATATTAGATTGTCATCCAAATAGCAAACATGACAATGGGAACAATTTTAAGAAGGTACTAAGTAAACTACAGTAACAGCACTGTGTGATGTTTATTTTTGCACCAATCCACCACTGACTTGCCTTTGTGATGGATTACATCCTCACGCACAACTCGGCTGCATCAGCATACACATGGGTATGCCATTTCCCTAATCCAACTTATATCAAAAGGCACAATTTATTATCCTTTCTCTCCCTGCGCTCCCCCCCTCCTCCTCCTTTTTTCTTTCTCCCAGGCTATGATGAGGTATGGAGAAACAGAAGGGATTAGGTTACCAGGAAATTGAAAAGGTGCAAGAGCAGCCAGAGATGTGAGATTACTCTGGTTTATAACACATAGCCTGATGAGGATAACACGTGTGTGTTTAACGCGGAGCGTGAGAGGGTCCGGCCTACGGGGTATAGTTGGATGGAAGGTGGTGATAGACCGAGCGATACCTGCAGATAAATGAGAAAGCAGAGAGGGAGGGGGATTGTGTTCGGGTCTGTGTTGTGGTTTGGTCCCTCAGTAAGGTGAGGCGTGTGTGCATGTGTTTAAATCTGTTTAAATCTGATTATAATGTAGGGCACAGGAAGAAAGTGTCCGTCAGAAGCGTTGTATGTAAAACTCAAGGGGAAACCTCCAGGTCTGAGGAGTGAAGCCAATGAAGAAGTGCCTTAAACTTGCATTCTTTCTAATAGCCAGCAGGGGGCGACTCCTCTGGTTGCAAAAATAAGTCTGATTGTATAGAAGTCTATGAGAAAATGAGCCTACTTCTCACTTGATTTATTACCTCAGTAAACAATGTAAACATGAGTTTATGGTCTCAATCGCTAGTTTCAAGTCTTCTTCAATACAGAATGATGTTCATTTAGTAAATTATGGTCCCATTTAGAGTCAAATAGTCCATAAAGCAGGGGATGCTTTAGGGCATGGCTACCTGGTGAATGACAGGTCGCTATCATGGCGTTGTTCAGCATTCGGTTGTACTAAAAGACACTCTGATGGTACGTGTCCACAGGGGCGTTTTTTATCGCGAGGGGGCGCGACGCTTCCCAGCATTGGACGCTTGGTGTGCTGTCCCTAGAAACAAGGCTCTCGGCTCCTGATTGGACGAACGCTTTCCCGCCGTTGGCTGCTGCTCCCAGCTTTCAAACCGGAACCAGTATGGAGGCTCGTTTGGAAACTTTCTTCTCTTATTTCACGAAAATAGTTCACCGAAATGTGTTTCTGAAAACATTTGAGGCGAGAAATAAGCTGTGCAGTTGCTGAATCTGTCTTTATCTTGGATCAACAACGTTTATTTTAAAAGATTCTCGGAAGTTTCGAGAGGCGGCGAGTCGCGTCGGACGCCCGTGATCTGCATAAAGTAGACGAGCCCTCAACTTTATGCAAATGAGGAGCGGGCGTCGTGACGCCTAGTCTCTCGAATCGCGACGTCACGCTACCAGAATGCATTGCGCGGCTGCTTACATAGACAATAAATGGGGGGCGTGGAAAGCACGGAGGCTGTGGACACGTACCATAAGGAGTCGGCTGTTCATTTATTCCGGTAAGTATATTACAAACAAGCCGGTTTTTCGCTAGCCAAAATTAGCATCCCAATTGTTATCACTGTTAATGTGTATTACGGATGTTCTTTGCTAACCAAGCTAGCTAGTTAGAGCCAGCATTAGTTTCTAATGGTACCAGGCCTCGCTTTCCCCCAGCTCCCCCCTCTCGTCCAAATACGGTCACTTCCAAAAAACCAAGATGGCGACAGCCAAAATGCCAAACAAGCTTCAAAACCAACCCCGTCTCACTCCCAACTCGTCAAATACCCCCGATTAGGCAGTGCACCTCGGCATGGGAATCCGACACACGGAGCCACCCTTTAGCAACAGTATCTGACAAACCAGGCTTTCAACTAACTCTAATGTGCGTTATTAGAAGGTTGGAGTAAGTGACGTAGTATTAATAGCGCGAGAGTCCGTTCAGGGCGGGCGGGAGGCAGGTGGTGTATGGGTCCAACAAACAAGCCTTTCAACCAGGAGACCGGTTTTCGTTTCCCGTGTGAAACTAAAAGTAAAGTTGACTTATTTTATTCACGTGACTCGTCGGTATTGTCATTGACGTGAGACGTTAGTCACGTGAGACATTAGTCAGTGAACTTAATGTCAACCACGACAGTTAACTCTACTTAAGTGCTTGTGTTGCCTAAAACCTAACTTCCTCTGAAAACGGAAGTTTATTTTGAAAGGACACTATGCATGTAATGAGCGTATATTGACACGCCGTCGCCGGTCCATCCGTAAGCGGGGTACCCAGTGCGTCGGTCTCCGACGCCGAGGGGCACTGACCAAGAGGCGTTTTTTGACGAGTTTAGAGAGAAAATGTGTCGTCGAAACGGCAGTCCACAAACCAACAAGCGCCGTCACAATGACTACGTCCACTTCATGTATACAATCTATGGTAAAAACTGAGCTCTCAATGCTTCAGTATACTTAATGCAATATGTACAAGTTTAAAACTCACACTGAGGATCTCATTTGGTCTTTTTAATTAACTTATTGTAACCTCTGGTAAACCTAACCATGAGCCTGAGCCACCACTGCCACAGCATGATCATTTGTTTCTTCAGGGAAATTTAGTGCGGGGATTGCAACGTGGAAAAATAAATTAATACAGGCCACAGAGAGTGGGGTGTGCATGCAGATGATATGTTTGTGCTAGGGATTATGTTTGTAATAGGGGCGCATTTGTATGACTAAATCAGTAATGGTGTACAGTACACCATGTAGGTGTGTGTCTATTGTTTGTGTCCGTATCTGTGTACAAGTTTGTGTGTATTTGCGTGCACAGGAAAGTGACAGCAGGAGGTCTCTTCAGAAGCGTTCCTGCTGCGAATCGACCCTGGGTTTCCTCTCAAATGTAATTACCACTCTGTAATTATTGACTAATTACACTTTATGGTGAATGGAACTGCTTCTAATAATTTCTGTTATCTCCAGATAGAAAAAAAAATAAAAGTGTGAACACTGTGTGTAGGTGCAGGGAAATAACAATACTGTCGCATATTTTCCAAAGGGGGGGCATGGCTTTACAGACAATGAAACATGGTCATTAAATCTGATTTTCCTATTGTCATTATCCTTGCCATAATGACATTCAATGTGTAATGTCAATGGAGACCTCAAGCCAACAGCTCACATGTGATAATAATAAGTATGCAGCAGGGTTTGTGTCATGACTTTATCGCCTCCACCGAGCCAGAAAATCAAAGGTGAGGAAAGAAAATGTGCATATTTCTATTGTGCTAATTACACTTCCCAGCCTTAGCAGTCCATTCTATGTAATTACACTTATGAAGTGATGTATATATATTTGTTCATAACCCTGTTTCAAACTAGTATGGCATGCTCCAATAAATATTTAGTGAGAATCTGGGGTATAATGAAGGAGTAGAAGGTATTATTAAGTCAGCACCAACATAAAAAAGCCAATGATGCATGGTTACGGATACTTGATGACCATAAAAAGGTGACCCAAGACAAACCAGCCACAGAACAATTTGGATTTGATAATATAAATGTGGGTCTAGGCTGAATGTATCACATCGTATCCACAATACATGCCCTAGAGTCATACATGCATGCTGTTCCTATCTGTCAAGCCTGGAACAGCATATCTGGGTCAAATGAAACCTACTGTTTTGTGTGATGACAACCTTGGCTGCCGAAACATCATTTAACTGTGTAACTATCACAATCCCTGCCGAACGCTGCCAGCCATCTGAGGTTCAATTCCCTGTGAGCCTCTGACGCTAAAAATGGCTGCGGAGATGGTGCTGCTGTGAGGTATGTGAATGTCATCATCCCCGTGTTAGGAAACTTCCCTCAACAGTTGTCCATAACGATATCATCATTTGTCAAAATGATAATTCCAGTTTAGTAGGATTCTGGTCTTATGTTGCTTTAGCCACTGTTTCAAGCAGTTCATGATATTGTACTCACTACGTTAACTGTTAATGGTAAATTCCAGTAGGCCTATATTTCAACTGGGTGTATTTCTCATAATTGTGGCTATTGTGACTCTATGGTCATGCTAACTTTTCAATTGCCACCACCGCTGTAGATATTCAAGGAAACCTGGTCCAAAAGTAAACACAGAAAATAACCAATATGGCTAACTGCGTAGGGATCTACATCGTACATCAGGGCTCGCTCGCTCATTCAGAATATAAGTGGACAAAGATTTCTTTAAAGGTGCTAAATGTGAGATTGGGAGTATTTCCAGTGCCTCGGCACGGCTCTCAACATGGCGAAGGCTGAACCGGCGGCTGGCAGCTAACGGCACTAACAGCGCTAATAGTGCAAACAACAATAACAGTGCTGACAGAGCTAACAGTATTAATCTGAGGTTGGGTGCTACGCTTCCGCGATGACGCCATCACTCGGGACGGCTTCATCAGCTATAATTTCCATCTAGACGGGTTTCTTGTATACAAATATTACTGCGTGCGTGCGCATTCAGGGGGCAAAAATGATTTAGTAGCTGTTGTAATAAACGTAGATTTTGCATTGTTTGTACATTCTTGTTGATTATTACACAGCTGTGTTAAATACTCGATTCTGATTGGTCAATCACGGCATTCTATGGTCTGTAATTTCTGTATAAAAGAGACCATTGCTATGTATAGCAGACCGTTGCTATGTATAACACGCCGTTGCTATGGGCGCAGCTCTGATGTCGGACTCTGGCGGATCGTTTTTGCGTCAAAATATTGATTTCTTAAGTAAGTAGCCATGTAATAAGTGGGATAATGTACAGCAAGCGGGTCATTGTTGTGAAAGAATCCCCTTCAGAGCGATGAGAGAGCCCTCCGGAGGGGTCTCTCATCGCCCTGTCACACTATCTAAGTCACCACCCTTTATTTCTGAAAGTCAGAGGTCCTTATTGGAGGTCTTATCATTACATGAATGCATCTTGTTTGAGCAAGTATTTTTTCCCTTTACAGATTATTAGTATGCCTGCATGGTTCATCAGTCCGTTTGCTCAGTTTATGAATCTATTTACTCAGATTTCAGCATCCATACTTTTTTAACAATGAGATCCACAGTGACCCAACACTCGTTTTAACAGTCTTGTCAGTTTCCCAGATTATTATTTCAGAAAGTTGTAATAAACCCAAGTTTTCCTTCAAGGCTCTCAGGTTATAAGATGAGTTAACATAATTAAGCATATAAAATATATATATATGCATGAACTAAGAGCTGGAAAAAAAACGGGGTTCATCTGGGAATGCAGCTCTCTAACCTCCAGTCAGCATGCAAAATTTAATTAGTGTGATGAGTCCCATAAGTATCATCACGGTATCCCTTCATTTCCCTCACCCTCTCCTGTGCACTTAATGCAATATCAGACTTTTTATTTTGGCACTGAGACTACTGGTAACCTCAGCTGTGTTTTCAATGTCAAACGGATGCATCAGCAGTGATTCATGGCATTATTAAACATCAATAAAATCAGAGAAAACTACCTGCTATGTGCTGTTTGCAAACACGCAATGTGCCATTATTTACAGTAAAGCATCGTTCTAGTGCTCTCCCGATGAAAGACAGCCACCTTAGGGTTACATTTGGCAGCGAGGAGAGAGATGAGTAAGCTGTATGTATATCCTTAGGTGAGAGGGGATAGAAATCATTTGTGGATGAGTGAGGAGGAATGGGAGGATAGAAGACAAGGCAAGGAAAGTGTAATCCACGGCGGCTGTGTTAGATCAGATGTGTTAAAGGAAGGTATTATGCTGGTATTAACCTTTGGAGGGGCCAATTCAGTGCCCACCTCTACCACGATACATACAGGAGTGACACATGCAGTGAACTCCCATTTACCTACTTCTCCAGGTTTGTCCTTAATCAGAGCCAGAAAGACCTGGAAAGCCAATTAAGCAAACTGCTTTGGGCCTCCGGAAGCCTCCAAATGAGTAACGTACGAATGATTAAGTACCATGTTCATTTTTGAAAAACATTATTACTTAACATTATCTTTGGTCTGTTTTTATATTTTCACTTAAACTACACGGAATAGATGATCATGAGTCAATTGTTACTTCTTCTAAGCCTGATGCCATAAGACCTCTAGTGTCTTATCTTTCAAAGTCACTAATAATTATGTCTAATAACATTGTAACATTATAAAGCAATCCACACTGGTGGCTGTGCACAGTAACGTATATGGTCAATGGAGGTGGGTGAGGTGGTGGGTTCCAATCATCATCAGAAAAGCCCCAAAAGTCATGAGTGTCACTGTGTCTGCTAATACCTGGGAATGCAGATCTCCAGTCAGCCTGCTAAATGTAATTAGTGTGATGAGTCTCCTAAGTATCATCACAGTATCTCTAACTCCCCTCTCATTCCACAGCCTGCCATTCCCACCTTCCCCACAGTCACCAGATCACCTGACTCCCACACCCGTCCTCCATCCCGTCATTGCCCCTGTAATATACAGCATATACCCTTCACATGTGGATTTCCTTTGCCACCATTGTGAATTCAATGCATGCAACAGTTCTTGTAACTTTTTTGAAACTGACAATAACTCCCACTTCATGCAATGATCGATACTTTTAGTCTCATTATGTGTTTAACTTGTTCCTATTTGTCTAATATTATAGTTTGCTCTTCGTTTGTAAAATATGCCGCTCTACTGACAGTAGACTTGTCCATGTTTGTGATTGGTCATATTCTGCAAACACTGCCCCTTTTTTGTGAACATGCTCATAGCCAGATTGAGAAACCCTGGGTTGACTTACCGAGTTGATAACCACCGTCTTTGGACCGTTTAGTGTGATCGCAGTTGTTAGGGTTAAGCCAGATAACGAGAAGATACCCTGGGTATGTTGAACTTGCTTCATAGTACAGCTCCCAGATCAGGTTGCATGACAATCTCAGGGGGTTTGGTAAACAGATTTACACACTTACAAACACACAAATACAACAGAATGTGGTTAGAACACACCATAGTCATATGTAACAAAATTAGGTTTACCATGTTAGTTTAGCATGCTAACAGTTGCTAATTAGCACTAACCACAAAGTACAGCTGAGGCTGATGGGAAGGTCATTCATTTTGCAGGTATTTGGTCATAAACCCAAGTATTGGACAAAATACATTTTTGACCTGATATTGCTAAATGAAAAGTCAAAGAATCACCAAAATGACTTGCAATTTATCTTCTTGGGACCATGAATGGGTGTACCAAATTTGACAGTAATCCATCCAATAATTGTCGAGCTATTTCAATAAAGAACAAAAATGTTAATGTGATGGTGGCGCTAGAGGAAAAGTCAGAGGGTCACCAAAGTATGTAGGGTCATCTGGGGACCATGACACTGAATAAGTGGAAATGTTAACCTGCTGGTGGCACCAGAGGAAAATTCAAAGATCACCAAAGTCATTTGAACTTATACTCTGGAGAACACGAATGTTTGTACAAAATTTCCTGGCAATCCCTCTAATAGTTGTCGAGATATTTCAGGGAAGTACCATTCAAGATGTGTTCTGTTTAATGGATGGTACACTCCGGCCATAGCACTCTTTTGATTGCTGTGCTATTGTTCCTCCTTTGTTGTTTCAGGCAGTGGTCTGAGCCAATGCCAGCCTGTGAACCCAAGGTGGAAAGTAAACACTGGCACTCAAAATGGGGGCATGACTTCATCGCCTCATCCTCACGACTCCTTTCTTCTTCTCTTCAGACCCCTGGGAAGAATTGCCACATATTTCTGTCAACAGGAAGAATTGAAGTGCCCGAGGAAATACCTTGACCATGCACACACATGCACATGTTTGAATGTGCTTAAACGTGACTTTTTCTCTGGATCATTATAAAACAATGAACAACGCCACACACTGTGCTCGATAAACTCATTTCTTTTTTACAGTTACATCTCCCAAAGCTGTTTAAAAGACACAGTGGGGGATAAAAGCCAACCTTCAACACAACTTAAAACTGAATGTTAGGTGTGGAGATTTCAATCGCTGCACTCCGATTATACGGGGCACTGAAACCGAGGTAGGAGAGGCATCCAAAAACAACGATGTATTATTCATCCTCCTCCTTGTGCTACTGTATTCCTCAAATAACAAGGATACAAACTGGCACAGATCACAGTATGTGGGCTCCTGTCTTGTCTGTTGTCTGACTGTTAGGGGGTGTGATCAGCTCTAACACGACTGAGCAGGTCTCAAGACGATATCAGAGGGGCTTGGTAAACAGATTTACACACTTACAAACACACACACGGTTAAAACACACATTAGTCACGCGTAACAACATAATCTAGGCTCAAAGGTCCACTCGTTTTTGGAGCTTGAACCACATTTCATGGTTTCCATTAAAGACTGTGAGATGAAAGGTCAGAGAGGTAGCGAGCTTCGATTATTTTGTCACATACTGTTCCCAAAGGTCAAGAATGAACTTTCCTGCTCAAACACCTGAGTCGTATTTTTGGGGGCACTGTGCAATGAAAGGTTGCACAGACCTGAATACCACTTCATGTTGAAAACAAAACATGAAACAAAAAAAGGGGAAATGACCAGACGCAGGTTTGCTCAAGGTGGCGCAAGTTGAAGCAAAAATATGTCTGCATTAGTGAATTATTTGTCACAGCAAAAACAATCCAGAGGTCGAACCGGAAAGGTAAAATTGACTTCACGTTCAGTTTTAATGCACCATTAGATTGCTGCTGGGATGAAGGGCAGAAGCACGTAATATCGCTGAGGGGCACTATAGAGGATAAGCTGCCTGTCATACACCCTTCACAAAAAGGGATCAAACCATTATACCTTGGTAGAAGAATGATCCTAGAATGTAAAATGATTTCCTGTTCGATTAAAATGAAAGGCCAAAAGTGCTGGAGGATACGGAGGAGCACTGCTGCGGATGGAAATCTCACTGCCAGCAGGACCTAAGGCATCTGCCCCGCTAGAATTCAAATTTAAAAAAGCAGCCTTGAGTGGCATGCAATGAGAGATTGGCTCAATATCAAGTTATAGAGTTAACTAGCAATACGAGGAGACTCATTAGGGTGACTTCTAAAAAAACACTCAACATGAACCCCTAACTCCATCAATTCAAAGATGGATGGAAACAATGCAAGAAACCTCAGAAATGGAGAGAATGACCTATAGAGTCAAGAACGAAGAGAGGCGTTGGTCAAAGTGGATGACATACTGTATAAGACAATGATTTAATGTAGGAAATGACCCAGATTAAATAGAGTTAGAAATGAGGAGTCAAAGTACAAAGACGCTGGTTAAAGTAGATGAAATATGAGGCCGGAAATTAAGTTATGAAATTAATTACACTCAGATTAATAGAAGGATTTAAAAATGGGCTGAGGCAGATATTAGTCAAACAAATAAATATAACCCATAGACATACACAATATACACATCTTAGAGGAGGACACAAATACGCCCCCACCCCCTTTTTTATGTATGTATGTATCTGTACGTATGTGTGTGTGAGTGCTGATGTGCGTATAATATGTATAATCTGTATAATGTGTATATACGTATATGCGTGTGTATGTGTTCACATGTGTATGCATATATGGAATATGTGTATGTGTGTACATGTATGTGTATGTATGTATGTATGTATATGTGTATATGTGCACATGTGGATATGCTTATGTCCACGTATGTATGTATATGTGAATGTGTGTATACGTTTTTGTTTTTTTTCTCCTCAGTTATCTATTAACTCATTTTTCTGTCTTACTCTTCTGTTCTCTATGTACCACTGGTGAAAACATTTTAAATATACACTGCACATACTGTGAATGTATAATTCATGAGTAATTTGTAATAAAAGTATTAAAAGAAATAATTAACCCCGAACACAACACCTAAACTCTCGAGGAAACGTGGACCAGCAACAATGTCTTCACTTTGTTATATTTGGTCCAAGAACACAAAGACCAAAGTAAAACAAAGGCCTCAAGGAAACATGTGATGTTGTGTTGAAATATACAATATAAATAATATTTTTGGCAATGTAAACTGGCATAAAAACTGAGTGGTAGCATTGCTAGCTAGCTGTACCCCAAATGTGTACTAGATGTGCACAAACAAGGCTCTCTGTACAAACGTTGCTTTCAGTGGTTTTATTGGGCAACAGTGCGGTGCAAACAAGGACATACAGTGCCAATTTACAGCTGAGTTTCACAGAGGAAAAACTGTCAGCGCAGAATCTGAAGGCTCTTGAATTGCCATTGTGTTTGGTATATATACATTTATGACCTCTTCAGCCCGGGGCTCTTGTTGAGGAGAGCTGTGTTTACTTTAATGCACCATTTATAGCGAGGGAGCAGAAGAAAGGAGCCGCCGCAGTCTTTAAACTGTGGCCACTTATTCTGTCTTAATCTCCCTCGTTGCTCTGAAAAGCCTTGTAAAGATCTGAAGTATTTAGACCTCGGTCTCTCCCATGAGCAAACATACAAACACAAGCCCGCTCACTTAGTACTGTGGGAAGTCTGTTTTGCTTATTGTGATAAAGATTCTGCAAGGCTAATGTTATTTTTTATGTTCCAGGAGAGAAAAACTGATTTGTAAACAAAACGTTTAATATAACATGCTATCGTTAAAGCTGCACTAATGACAGTTTTATTCTAAGAATGAATGAAATGAATGAATGAATGTATTGTGAAAGCAGTCGCTTGTAGTGACGAATCCCCAGAGAATGATCACCCAACTCTACAAAACATCAGCTTTAAAATCTGGCGATGATCCTAAAGAGCGACAACGTCTGTGTACTGTAGGGAGGAGGTCGCGGTGGATGGGTGGGTCTTAAAACACCAGGCTTTTAGCCAGGAGACCGCTGTTTGTGTCCCGTGTGAAACTAGAGATCCCTGTTGACTTATTTGTCACATAGCTTCCGTACTTAAATAACACCACTTCCATAGTTACTTTAACCAAAACCACAATATTTTTTTAAACCGAACCAAGTACTTTTTTTGCCTAAATGCTGCAGAGGGGCATGCACAGGCGCACTGATATCTTGTGTTGCTGGACATTCGTAGGAAACGCACAAAGAATAACAAAATAACTTTTCATAAGATATCATACGAACCGTTGTATGAGGATACGTTGAAACACATGACAGGTTCCTTCACATGAACACACACACACTGTAGTTTAATTTGAGTTAATCCCACATACATTGTCCTGCTGCAATAAATATTCACAAGAGCACCAAATGTGTTAATCCACTGCTGAAAATAGTCCCCAATAAATGCACTATTTACTGCTGATGGGGTAACGTTTGCTAAAAACTACAGTTCCCAGCTGTTTATCTCCTTAACAATCTTGGCCCGGCAACTATTCTATATTTCAGAGGTTCCACCGGGCTAAGTTTTCAAGCTTGAGAGAAGATACTGGTATCATATGAAACTTGGAAACCTAATGAATCCATTGTTACCAACCATATCATGCTAAACTGGCATGGACATTTTCAAAGGGGTCCCTTGACCTCTGACCTCAAGATATATGAATGAAAATGGGTTCTATGGGTACCCACGAGTCTCCCCTTTACAGGCATGCCCACTTTATGATAATCACATGCAGTTTCGGGCAAAAAACATGCAAGTGTTTGAATGCAGTATAAATGTGTTATTTTTCCTATTCTTAAATGATTTGAATATTTCTGCACTGGGGTACCTAAACAGTCTTGAATTACACAAATTGGGTATTAATGTAAAGCTGAGACTCTTGTGGATCCTATGAGTATTCATGTGTGATGATGTTAGTCCCCATAGGAGCCATTTCATTGTAGTGAGACTGTTTTTTGAAACTTGACCTCACTGTATAAAATGACCTGTGGTGACCTCTAGGATAATCACAGCCTCATGAAACTTTACAGCCACAAACTAGAGACCTAGAGCATTCAGAGGATGAATGGTTGTCCTAGCAAGATTGATAATAAGGGGGTTTCTGAGCAGTTTACACAACAGAAGAGCTCGCCATCCAATCGTTGAAAAATGCAATTCTTGCAGAAATCTCCAAATGTCAAAAGGTCTTGGTGTCTTATTGTGGTATTTTAGAGGGATATTTGATAATTTGTATCAATTCTCGCATGTTAAAAAATGGTTATGAAAATGAAAATGGTGTGGACGTTAAAGAAATTGTGGAAGATGGACTAACACACTGTAAAAAGTATGAAATAGCACCAACATTATTATTTTTTTTAAATGCACATTTCCCACTGTAAAAAAATACATATTTTTTTCAAACTTTTTCATCTAATTTTAGATCAACATGCTTCAGCTACATCACCTGACTCTGCAGGTAACAAAGGTCTCTGTAGATGGTGGCTCGATTCATCTTGAAAACACATGCTTTCCTGTAATATCATCCATTATAGAATAACATTAGCTCTGCAGGTATGCTCCTCTGGACAACATAATTACACAGCAAGGTTGTTGGACTTGATCCGTGATGTAAGGGGGGCAATTTAGCTCGCTGGCAATGAGCATGCACCTTTCTACCTACTGTTTAGTACCCTGTAAATTGATGACATTTTTTAATGAGATTGGGATCAATTTGAGCAGCATGTGTAATAAGTTAATACTCCATTTGAAACTGCTTCTTTCTGTAGGGGGTACCGCTTAATCTTAAAAAATGAGTCAACAAACGACATGCCTAATTGAGAGCCGTCTGGTATGAATTGTAAAAGTAATTTAACATTTTTCTTTTTTTTAATCAGTTTTTGTGTGTGTGTGTGTTGCTGTCGCAGTTTAATGCAATAATTCCCCACTTTCGCTCTTAACACCAGAAGGCTGTATTTTGCTTCACCCCTCGTACTGTTGGCCTGTTGTCTCAGCAGGGCTCCACTCTGATTGGTCCGTAGGGGGGGTCAGTGACCTTTCACCTGTGGTTCGGTCAAGACCGCTGTCTGGCTGGGGTACAAACAGCAGGGTGTGTGATGGGAGAGGAGACGCATGCCTTCACTGGTGCTCACAATGAATGAACCAGCAGGGTGGGAATACAGTTGCAAGTATAGCGGGCCAGGGTTTAATGGTATACAGGGAAAAACAGGAAGGGAAAAAAACCCTGAAAAACAGTCAGAGGGGCATGTTGAGAGATAAAAAAGAGACAGATGCTAAAAAGACAGAAAGAGACACGGGATTGTGTGCACATTTCCGTCCGACATGTGCAAAAACACCATTTTACATGTCACTTGTTTTTACAGCCTATTTTATCACTAATGTAATCCCCCCCCCACCCCCCCTGCCATGACGTGACTGCCTGTTTCCCCCTGGCAGAGCACATTCCCAGTTAACATGTCACTCTCTCCTACTATTTCACACACACACAGGGGCTGGGATTTGTGTAATGTTGCAGGGGGTTATCTTATCTAGTGTGCAAGCATTTGGGGTCAAGCCAGGTAACCGAAACATTACATACCAGTCTGTTCATTCTTCATTTAGATCTATAGCACATTAATCATGATTTTTTTTTTGCACAAAGACGCCGTGTCAGCTCGTAGATTTGCGCTCAGTTTGTGGTTGATGAGTCTGGCGATGATGATCATGTCGAGCCAGACAGACAGGAACAAATAGAAAGTGCATGTTCTCGCATACTAATGTGGCCAAGCACACGTAAAAAGGGCTAAGTGTCCTCTTACCTCAAGTATTTGTGTGTGCTTCTTTCCATGTAAGCACACTCAGTAACGCTCAGACCGGGGCCCTTCTGGAGGAGGCAGAAGGAACATGAACTAGACACTTGTGCAGTAGACTCAGGGTGTACTCTGCAGCTATAGCTGTCAGGTCTCAAGTGAAGCACAGTCAAAAAGCTTGGGGATTAGGCTAATTATTTTTCTTTGCAGTCTCTGGAAAGTTTGTTATTGTTTTATTATTCTGTCTCTAACACTCCCTATAATCCCCATTATCTACAGATTACCTCATTTGAAAAGAATTCACTGGGTATTCCCCTCCTTCTTACCTTGCTCACAGAATGAAATCAACATCTGAGACGGTATTAGTACACACACACACACGCACACCTCGTCCTGTTCTATAGGCAGCATGAATCTAATTAATGAGATATGGATGGGGGAGCAGACGGTGGAGTATTGTTGCACATGATGTTTGGATAGCAAATTATGGCATTGAGTGAAGAGCAAATTGAATCCATTAGTTGAAACAATTGATGATTTATGGAGCGCAATCCCATAACACACATCCTGGCGTCAGACGGCACGACGATAAAATCATTCCCCTCGCAATCCCCAGTTAATCTGTTGTAAATATGCCACACTAATCTGCATAATGCCATATCGTTGAAACTCTGCACTTCATATCAAAGGTCTGATTTAAATGCAAAATTAACCAGTGAACCAAAAGAAAAAGGATTAAAAGTACTGCGGAATTGCAACTTTATACTTTAAACTTCATTTACATTATTTTGTAAGTTATCAAAGTTATCATTTAACATTAAATGCACAAATCAATACTTTTATATTGACAATTAACCAACCGGATCTCATGAGAAGGCGTATAAATAAAACAACATTACAAGGATATTCCGTGTGTCATAAAAATACATTTTCAGGCTTTTCGCATGTCAGTTTTACACCACAAAACTATGGTAACGGCCACAGTTAGGTTCAGGCAACAAAACCACTTAGTTTAGGTTTAGGAAAAACATCATGGTTGGGTTTAAAATAAGTACATAAACTAAGTCAAATATGTACGTAAACAACTTTACAGATGTGCGGAAAACACGTCACAAACATAACTTCAAAATAACTTAACACTTTGGGACATGAACGCCGGTCTCCTGGCTGAAAGTCCTGTTTCATCCTACTCCCTCCCACCATAAGGAGTCTTTCTCACAGTTATTCTACGTCACTGCTCTGAGTGTAGCATATTTACATGGATGCATTTACAACGCAGTCAATACAGACTACATGTTGTACGAAAGCAAGAACGCGTTCTTACTGCACGCAAAATGATTTGCGAATTACTGCGTCATACATACGCCGTTTGATGACTCGGACTAATATGAAGGGTTCACTCATAGTGACAAACTCATAGAGAATTAGCACCAGAATCTGCACTCTGAACTCTATGGAGCGTTTTAGCATCTTTTAGCTAATTGTTTTGTTTTTAAGGCCTGCAAATTTACTGTTTTGGTTCAGTATCGCTGCTCTCATCGGTTTCATTTCCAGACGCAAAAGGCAGCTGTTTTCAGTGTCCACTACCTGCTCAGCACTAAAACTGCAGACAGACACAGTGAAGACCCTTCCAGACATGAACTGCAACATGGAAATTGTCTAGACATTACCCGGAGGAGCTGTATTTGAGAACACAACCACCTGAATCATTTGAACGGAACATTAAATGGACTTTACCCTGCCAGGTCCCGAGTATAAAGGCTGTGTAATGTCCGACTGAGCCCATGTGTGAATGGAACCACTCATTGTCAGGAGAACTCATGGCGAGCGAGTGGGCGTGTTGATGACGTTTCTATCATGCGGCTGGCGCAAAACCGGAAGAAAACAAACATCCAAGGGTGAAGAAGAAGGGTCATTTACTGGAAGACGCCAACGAAAATGTCTAACTGCAGAGACGACGAGATTCAGGGACTTATGTCGGTGAGGGCCGACGCCGAAATCGTCAGACAAATTCCAAAAAATGACAAAAGACTCGGTTGATAATGACCAAATTACAAACCGGCTCTGTGACCGCGGTGTAATCCGTGTCATGTCCTGCCTCGTGCACGCTCTACCCAGGCGCCACCCCTCGCCTAAACCAAACGGAGGGCTTCCAGTTGGTGAGAACACGTCTGACAGGGACAATCACCTGTTGTTTGCTACATGTGTGAAAGGACGACACAGGACGACGTCCTGAGAAACCTGATTCTTTGGACACTGTCCGGGGTTCATACGGGAAAAAGGTTGAGAGACTAGCTTAAGAACATAACAGAGCATTTAGAGCCAGAGCATTTTTCTCAGGAGTTTGTTGAGACAAAACAGAGCTAAAAGGAGAGTTTGAGTATTTGACTTTTATTTTTTAGGTGGACAGAAACATAACTGCTAATATTGTTCTGTGTCTGCTGGGTGTGTAAACTGTTTGCTAACACGTTAGCCGTAAAAGCTTTACAAGGTGATAATAAGCAAATGTTGTGTTTTCAGCTTGTTCTCAAGTGGCCAAAAAATCTTGTAATGCAGCTTTAACAATATAGATTTGATTAATTTTATCCAGAACCAATTTAACAAACGTCTGCCAAAACACGCAGCATGACCACCAGTTGTTGCAAAGAATGAAAGTCTTTACCACGGTGTTGCCACTTAATGATGCAGCAAATTTCTAATATCAAACTGAAATCAGCCAAAGTAACCTGACTGACTGCCCAAATGATTAGATGAACAATAGTTGGCTGTTGCGAAACAACAGACCTCCAAATGCATTGGCAAGTCAGAAATGAGTTTTTCGCTGAAAAAGTTTAAACAGCTAGTAAGAATATAAAATCCTGCATTTAAAAAAATTCCTAGAAGTTTTTTAATCCTTTCATGGAAAACTAAATACAACTCTAATTTTGGCTTTAAAGCAGTGCTGCTTGGACGTGAAGCTCAGCCAGGTTCACAAGGAGGTTGCCCTCTCATAAATCTGTCATCGCTGCGGCACACGGTAGAACTAGGCCGGCCACTGCTGATTTACACCCTGCGGGGAATGATAGGCAGGCGGGCGGGCCGACAGCCTCTGCTCCATGTCTGGACGCCGTCGAGCACCGAGCGGACAGGCTCGGGGCCTGACTTAGGGGGGGCGGGGCTCCACTTGAGACTGTCCAGGCAGAAGGAAACACAAGCCAACAAAGCCCTCTTTACAGTACAAGGCAGTGATGGAGAGCTGTGGGAGGAAAATACGCAGCCTTTCCATCTGCTGAGTAAGGCTGCATGAGGGTTATGCTTTGACGCTAATGCTAACTGAACCGGTTATGGGAGGATTGTGTCCCCCTGCTTGTTCTCGGGTTGTGTGTACATGTTGTAAGAGCGCGTACGTGTGTGGGTAGTGTGAGAGTGTGTAAATGCGGGGTGTGCGACTGTGCATGTGGGAAGTGTGAGAATGTGTTTGGGTAGCCGGTGTGTTAGCGTTCATGTGTATGTGAGTGCATCTACCAGTGGGAGGGCACGTGGGTGTTTCAGTGTGTGTGTGTGTGTGTGTGTGTGTGTGTTTATAGCTGAAGGCATTGAATGTGCTCTACATGTGTGTTTATGGTGTGTATCTTCTGCTTATGTGTTCTCATTTTTGGTTCTACATCTGTATATGTCACATACGTGCGAGATTGTCCATGTGCATACCTGCGTGCATGTATTTATCTGTGGGCGGGTGTGAATACAGAGCAGATGCATGTTGATTTCATGTCTGTTTGTGTGTGTGTGTGTGTGTGTGGGTTTACACGTGATTGTATGTGTATCCTCAGGAGGATGATCGTGCGTGCATGTGCCTGTTAATATGTGCGGTGCAGCCGTTGTAGCGTTACCTCACTATTCCCTCAACAAATTATATTCACTTGTGATCTCAATAAATTGGTGTCAGAGTGCAGGGAATAATTATGTAGTGTGAATATGAAATATCAAGCTCATTCTGGTATGGGCTCGCCAGCACACTTAAAGGGTAACTTAGGTATTTTTCAACCTGGACATTATTTCGCCATGTTTTTGTGTCTAAGTGACTAACGGGGACAACGATTTTTGAAATTAGTCCAGTATTGAGGGAGAACGCTGCAGCCGGCAGCCACTGAACATCCACTAAAAGTGCTTGTCTTTGCCACTGACAGGCTCAGGTTATTATTATAAGTGTCTGACAACATTATGGAAAGAACCCTACAGAGAAATCCTTTTGCTTTCTGAAAAAAAATATATTTAAAAGGGTTTCATTATTGAAAAAAGTTTGAGAACCACTACTTTAATACAGGATATAGAGAATCAGCATATTGTGACAGGTCTTAGGTGGTCTCAAATTGAGCGAGAAGAGACCAGTTCCTAATGTTATAAATTACCTGCAGTTTCATATTTCACACAACAAGGTGAAGCCTTTGGCTTTTTATAACCTATGTCCCACATTTGGTCAAGTATAGACACATTTTCAAAATGGAGCTTTGCATGAGTTCAACAGTGAAGTTGTGATCGGCGTGAGGTGCAAGGCTGGATTATAAACCAAGCAACCAACTCCACAGCCTCTGGAACCACAGGATCACTCAGGTGAATATTCACCACTAAATTAAAATCTCAACTTTAACTGAAATAACAACGTCCCTGACCCGGCCCTGCATGCATTAATTCTGAGGTGGCTCTTATTTTTGCAGCTCCAGACATCAATCAGTCCAAAAAAAATTAAACACACATGAGCGAGCCACAGAGAGTCTTACAGGTTGTGAGACAAATGTCCAAGTGTGTCAAATGTTTCAACATTGATTAACTTTACTCAGCGTAGTTTCCTGTGCAGTGATGAATTGTCAGTGACAGATGATGGTGATGATGGTGGTGGCGGCGTTAATAGCTCACAGCTCATTTTCACCTCAGGGCCCCAAAGTCAGTTAATCCAGCTGTGGTCAGCGGTCTCATTCATGCTCAGAATCACTGGCTTATTGATGCATTTTCTGTTTGTCTACAAGCTGACTAAAAAATATACAATCACAAATATACGAGAAGACAAGGTGACCTTAATCAACTGTCAGTTATCACTGTAACGCTGCTTGCTGCCACAACTCCCTTCACCACCTTAAAGTCCTCATGTGACTGAAGCTTTTGTATTGTAGATACATCATGTGGTTATAAAAATAGTTGTTTTTTTGTTTCAACTGTTGTTTCAATAAAACTGTCCGTTTATGACAATATAGCCAACATTTCTAGATAAAAGACCCACACGTTGTTTTTTACTTAATATACAAGCAGCATTTTAAGTCGCCATGGACATTAACACGCAGTGACAAACTGAGGCACCAAAGAGATAATTATGCCTTTTAAGACATTGTTTTGATCAGTGAACATGATTCATTAACTATTAATGAGCACATCATGTTGAGATCAAAATGATTTTTTTTTTCTCTCTGTGTATTTCTGTGCTGCTCAGTGTGGATGAACACTCTGACTCTGTGCTGGAATATTCATGTTCCTCCCATGGGGGCGCTCTTGAGTCACAGTCAGAGAAAAACAGAGTAAGAGGAATTTTTTTCTCAGACTAGAGAGAGATATGAAAAATGCTCTCACACACACTTAAACACACACACACACACACAGACACACACACACAGACTGAGAGTGAGCTGGACCAGAGCCTTTAGCTGCTGCCTGTCTCCTTTCTTGCTCTCTGTTCGTGCAGGCAGCGTGCACCTCGCAGTGTGCTCAGCCTCTCTGGGAGGGGCTCCGTCATTGTGCAGCACCCAGCTGTATTGTTTCGATGTGTGACTGTTGGGTGTAGGGAGCTTTCCCAGGGTCTGTCCTGCCAGTACATAGAGCCCTGCATCTTGGTTCCAACGCATAGCCCCTTCCTGTTATTCACAGCTGGTTCCTTCCTCCGTCCAAACACCCGTCCTCCCACCTCCTCCCTCCATCACAAGACTAATTATTAGAGCAAGAGAGGATGGAGACTCGGAGGTGTTCAGATATTTCTCTGACGCAGAGTTCTGAAGTTAAACTGTCAATGTTTCTTTTATTGCCCTCTGGCTTAGTAACAGTAGCCTGACGTTTCACTGCCAAGTGAAAAAAAAAAGGTAAGGTGTGCATTGGAAAATATTTTTTTTTCTGATTAGCAAGGTTCTTTAGTGAGTGAACTTACGTAGAAATACAGGAAAAGGTGTTTGAATGACACGATAATGAGCAAGGCATTTAGTATGCACGCTGCATGAACGCCATTCTTGCTTTTTGACGTGTCATTTTCACACCATGCAGTCTGTACTGACTGTAATGTAAATGCATCCATGTGAATATGCTACGCTCAGATGGGGGGGTCAAACAAATACACGACTTTTAACCAGTAGATCGGTGTTTTGTTTTGTAAGTTATGTTAGTGACGTTTGTCACGTTTTTTTAGTGACATTTATGACGTGTTTTCCGTACTTCTGTTTTGTTGTTTTTCTATGTATTTGTACGTAGTTTATGTACTTATTCTAAGCCCAACCATGATGTTTTTCCTTAACCTAACTAGTGGTTTTGTTGCCTAAACATAACTGTGGACATTACCGTAGTTTTATTGCGTGATGTACAAATGGCACGCGAAAAGCGGCGTATAAATGACAGATGGAAGTCCTTAAAGATAGGGTCGATGATGTTGGAAAGCTAGCATAATTTGAAAGTAGCATCGCCTCAGGAGCTCTGTCTAAACCCCCCCCCCCCTCCCCTCGGCGCTCCTTCCAAGGCAACGCCCCCCCACACACACATGCACGAGCACCGCCGCATCGTAACTACTTCACAGACACAGAGCGGAGAGAGGACCTCAACTCAACAACGCTACCTCATGACAAGTAACCGCGGCAGTGCTACTTTTGGCTGACTTTTCTCTTCCATTCTCCAGTAAACGTGCGGTGGCGACGCGTTTTGAGTTCAGGCTGGTGCACGCCAAGGGTAGAGTACGAGCAGGGAGGCAGGGAGGC
>CAKAKR010050395.1:0-11057 GCA_916700685.1 Adelosebastes latens
AAGAAGAGGAGAGAGGAGGAGGAGGAGGAGGAGGAGGAGGAGGAAGAGGAGGAGGAGAGAAGAGTAGCTCAAACAGTGATGAAGAAAGATTCACAAAGCACTGAGAGCTGTAATTTAATACATCATCATTATTGTGCATTAATAACTGTGTCCAGAAGGTGGCAGTCTACCAACACAGATCAACTGCTGTTATTTAGTATTTATTTACAGAGAGGAGGAGGAGGAGGAAGAGGAGGACGAGGAGGAGGAGGAGGAGGAGGAGGAGGAGGAGAGAAAAGAGGCCTGAAACATTCACTGTTGACGTTCCTTTTTATTTGAAAGGCTGCAGTAAATTACAGAAGAGAGTCATAATAATAATATATATATATATATATTAATAATAAGCTGTTTAAGAATATGCACAGAAAACTAAACAACATGTGGTATCCAACAAAGAAGAGCAAATATACCAAATCCTAAAGAGGAATATTCCCTAAATATTAATTTGAATCTAACATCAACAAACCCATTAAAACCTTTATTTCTTTTTCAAATGTAAAGGTCCACTCAGCCGTTAGCAGGAAGCAGAGACGTACCGTAGGTTAGCACAGTGAGCTAATCAATAAGGTTCTGAACACTAGCACTATCTGAGTCAATGTTAGCTGTGATCAGTTTGGAAATAACAGAAAGAAGTGGGCTTGTATGTACAGTATACTCTCCTGTTCTGAGAGGTTAAATGACTGTTTTTGTGAATGGAGTCTGGTGGCTTTGAAGAGAGCAATATAACAGCTTCAGTTCTTAAAGCTGCTGTGGACGGGAACAGCAAAAAAATGGATTTTAACCACCTAAAGTCTGCAAGTTTCCCCGCTGTGGGACTACTAAAGGATTATCTTATCAGTGTGTGTTTATTCAGTGATCGTTAACAGTAATATTTGACGGCCCGGCAGCAACAAACCAAAGTAAATGCAGATATTGTCTGAGTGTGAGTCTGTCTGCCAGTCTGTCTCTTAATGGGAAAAGTACAACATAAGCAGTAATTAACATCATCTCCTCCTCCTCGTCTCCATCGGCGATAGATGGGCGTGGCCGAGCAGAAGTGTGTGTGTGCGTGAACACGTGAGACAGTTTTAATTATGCTCAGCTGAATGGAGGAAGGCTCAGCGTTTTGTGTTGCTGCTGTTGTTGTGCAAACCTGGCAGAGCACCCAAAGGCGTTAACCTGCAGTCTTTGGGAGCTTCTCCTTAACAAAACACAGCCAGGTACATTTGTCACGATTCACCAGCTTTGGCTCTCGTCCCATGAGAGAGAGAACGCAGGAGGGGAAAACAAAACGGCTCTGATGCAGGACTCACCCTCCGAGTTCTACCAGCATTCATAAACCCTCAGCTGCTCAACAACGCGCAAATTATTATTATTATTATCAGCTGCAAAGCTTCAGAGGCAGCGACAAATATCAGGGCTTCTACAGCAACACGCCGGTCGTGTTAAATCACTGCAGTCTATTCTAAAGAAAAACAGCACAAAGAAACTAGAACTGGAGGGTGAACTCTGACAGTGATGCAGGTCTGTGATGACTTTCAAGCTCAGTTGCACAGCAGGTCATGAAATAGTCACAAACTTTAATGTATTGATTCGTGTACACGTGCACGAATTTCACTTTTTTTTTCGTGATGATCAGCACGAAATCAATTTGCATGTAATCCACGTAAACCGGGAAGTATAGATAGCGGTGAACGGCGTGTAGCGAGGAGGTCGGGGTGGATGGGTGGATCTAAAAACACCAGACTTTTACCAGGAGACCTCTATCAGAATCAGAATCTTGTTTATTGCCAGGTGTATCAGGTATACACTAGGAATTTGCTTTGGTTTGTTGGTGCAAATAAGCAGTAAAAAACAACAATAGAATAGTTAAAAATGTGAGAATAATTTTTTTTTTAATTTTACCAACATACAATATAAGCTATAAATATTGGTGCCCCGTGTGAGGCCAGAAGTCAACGTTGATTTATTTGTCACGTAACTTCTGTACTTTAGTTACAGCACTTCTGGAGTTATTTTAACCCAAACCACCATCTTTTCGTAAACCTAACAAAGTACTTTTTGTCACATAACTTCCGTAATTAAGTTACAGCAATTCCGATGTTATTTTAACCCAAACTGCCATCTTTTACTAAACCTAACAAAGTAGTTTTTGTCAAGTAACTTTGTAATTAAGTTACTCCTTTTCCGATGTTATTTTAATGCAAACCACATCTTTTCCTAAACCTAACAAAGTACTTTTTGTCACATAACTTCCGTAGTTAAGTTACGCCTTTTCCGATGTTATTTTAATGCTAACCGCAATGTTTTCCTAAACATAACTACATAGTTTTTGTCACGTAACTTTCGTTTTTAAGCTACAGCACTTCTGGAGTTATTTTAACCTAAAAAAAATCTTTTCCTAAACTTAACTAAGTAGTTTTGGTCACGTAACTTTCATAATTAAGTTACGCCACTTCCAGTGTTATTTTACCCCAAATCGCCATCGTTTCCTAAAGCTAACAAAGTAGTTTTGTTGCCTAAGCCTAACCAAGTCGATCTTTTCCTAAACCTAACTAAGTAATTTTATTTTAAAAAGATGAGTGGAGCTGAAATTGACACGTGCATCACGTGTTGCTGGACATTCGTAGGAAAAAGCACAAAAAATATGTTGTTGAAAGTCGTGCTGAGCGTCACGAAAAAAAAAGTGAAATTCGTGTCTATGTAGACGAATCAATAGATACAATTTTGTGACTATTGTGACTGTGTTGACTTTGTTGTGTCTTGCTAACGGACGTGAACGAGTACTCACTGTTTCTGGAGGAGGTTCTGCTGCTGCTGTCGGTACGACTCGATAGTGTGCTGCGGCAGGTACTGCATTAACTCCAGAGACTCTTTGATTTTTACCAAAATCTCATAAATTTCACGTCCTTTGATCTAATAGAAGAAGAAGAAGAAGCAGAGAGACGTCGGTCAGCGAGCAGCTCAGACACACAACGGTTTTATTCCCTGAAACAGGACAGAGACACTTACAGGCAAACAGAACACCTCCTCGTCTGTAGACCTCCTCTTCTTGATGGTGGACATCTGGATGCCGTGGGACACCTGGCGGAAGGCTGAGAGAGGACAGGAAAGAGTGAGGACCACGGTTCATGTGTTCATCTACAGTTAGTCTATGAGCGGGAGGGTTAGTGAGAGCAGAGGTTAAAGGTCCTCAGGTGAGACCTGAAGCAGGACAGCCCGCCACCAGCCCCGCCCTACTTACGGCGCTTCATACCATCACTGCTCTTTGTGCCGTCCGTTACGTGCTGCTTGCGGATGCTGTCCTCGTCCGCCTTCCGGTCTCGGCCCGGGCAGGCGCAGATCCTGGCCTCGAAGCACCGGCGGCCCAACACCTGACCGCTGTGGAGGAGGAGACAGAGGGGGGACACAGCAGGTGAGACACAATCCAACATTTACTCAACTGGAGACGTGACAGACGGGATGATAACAGTCTCTTACTCTCTGGTTTCCAGGGTGACGATGATGAGGATCGGGCGTCTGTTCATCCCACCGACGCAGCTCGAGTTGCACATGAAGTTGTACAGGATGGTGGTGAACTCTGTTCCCACCTGAGAAAGACAGGAGGAGGACAAAAAACGGATTTTTAGAGACATTTGATGATGCATTTACATGCACAGCCATGTCCTGGTTACTAATAAGAATTCATCCACTTCAGTGTTTTTGCTGCTTTATTTTAGGTTTGTAGGCGAAGTGTATTCGTACTGGTGTCAAAAGTATTTAAGCGATATGCATCCCTATTTGTTAAATATATTTAAAATATCCAAAGCGGTTTGATTTCAGCTGAGGACAACCCACTTCCTTTATTGTCCCCAGACAATAAAAGCAAAAACACATTTTGCTGATACAATTCAGAAGACGTCTTTTAAAGTGCCATTATTTAATATTTAGCCTACCTAGAATACAAAAAGGATTATTTCAACATTATTTAAAGATCCCAGTGTTCCGTGCCGTAGTGTTTCTCTCCTGTCTCTTCAGGTGCCTCCCTCCCCCTCACCCTCACCCCGCTGTGCAGCTGCAGTTACTGGAGGTACGCGGCTGTGTTCAATCACCAATCAGCGCCGGGGCGGATAAGAGACCGATGCCAAACGGCCAAACGGCAGTGTTTCAGACCATGTGCTGCTCGGTTTACGTCGGTGGTGGACGTGTGTGCCGGAGTCGGCAGTGCTTTCCTCCAAGTTACTTCAGAGTGTTTTTTGCAGCAGTGCTGAGCTGTAGCTTTCTGTTAGAAAGTAGTTTTAAGTTGGTCGTTTTCACGTTTTCATTTATTGCTAATGAACTGTTTGCACACACCCATTGTCCGTCTCTCTATCCGGGGTTTAAATGTTATCGTTACTCCCTCCATCCCCTGGACCCTAAACGGGTGAACGTAACACCCAGTTAGTGGTTAGTGGGTATAAAACAGATCCATCCCCCTGAACCAGTGGTGGAGTCCGGCTGCACACGATGAGGCAGCAGCGTGCATAACGTTTTCTAGCATGTAGATCAGCCTATATGGTACTGCATCATGTTTTCTTAATTTCAAGGCCTCCATAGAGGCACTTCATCCACCATGGGGGCATCAAAGAGGACACTTTAGCGGTGGTTTGTTCCAACATGGGGGCACTTTGAGTCCCTCCCCTCTTGCAGGAGGCTGAGGTCCATAAAGACCAAAACCTCACACCATTTACACACCATTTACAACTCTACACCTTTAAAACAGACATATTGTATTGTACATTTTTCTAGTGTTCTAGTCTTTATACTTTTGTACTATGTTTATTGTTATGCACCAAATCACCAAGTCCGATTCCTTGTATATGTGAACCCACTTGGCAGTAAACCATTTTTGATCCAGAACCCACATAAGCGTGGCGATGACGGACCGCTCACCTGTGGAGGTTCGTAGGGGACTAAGACGCTCTGTCTCCCAGTGATGGTGTCCTCCACATACTGGGCGTGGTTGTTTCCCTCCACACGGATCAGGTGACTGGGCGGAGCTATCTGACCTGGAAGCAACACGAGTCGCGTCATTAAATGTCCGACAGCAAACAATGATTCCTAAAATGTTTTTTTTTTTTTTTTTTAAATCCAAAGAACTGACCGTCGTTGAACTCGCGGCTGAGCTCGTGGTTCGGGCAGCGTTTCACCACCTCGGTCACGTGTTCGGCCTTCTTGTAAACGGGCATGGCTCTGATGACGGCGCCCTGCGGCGGGTTGGTCAGGACTTTGATCTGGATGGGACACGTCTTGGCAATCTGGCAGTACAACTTCTTCAGGTCTGTCGAGTACTGGAGGAGACAAAAGAGAGAATTAATGGATAAAAGTAACCAGGAGAAGTTTAGACGGTTTTAAAGCTTCGACTAAATGTTTGTCTCATTTGCTGAAAGAGTGTAACATCTGTTGGCTGGACGGAGAACTTCTGGTTTCCCTGAAGCAAAATGGCTCAAAGACAAGACTGTGATTAGGACCTACTTAAAGACACCAGTTCTGGTGCTGCAACCTCAAAGATGTCTGACGGAGAGCCTCTGGGACTTCCGTGGAACGCCATAAAAACGGACCCCTCCAGCAGCAATTAAACCGGGCCTGGCTTTCATCTTGTAGGGAGGAGGACTCTGCTAAAGATACACTGACTCTACACCAGCTTTAGAGTAGTCCTCCTCAGTTTGACCTGGTTCAGGACAGAAGAAGATCCGTCTGTTGGTGCCAACACGTGATGGTGTAAGGAGTCAGGAGGATAACAGATGATCGTTGATCCATGTTAGAACTGATGAGCCATCAGAAACACTGAATTGTTCCTAATAATCAGAACGAAACTGTACATGAAGCATTGAAATCACTGCTGTATGTGCAGGAGACCGTGGGGGGGTGGAGGGGGAGATTTTCCCGTAAGCTTCGTTTCTGAGTGAAGAACATTGTGAAAAGAGCTCCAGGCTGTTGGAAAACAATGAAACGTTAAATTCCAGCTCTATTAAGTTTGTTTCCAGGGAACGCTGTAGCTGTCTGACTTTAAATATTACACAAGCTTGGCACGGACCTCGTCTTCTGCTCCTCGGCTCCTCGGGCACAATCTTTACCTTTCATCAGGACAAACCCTAAACAGCTCAAACTAAACACATCACTGAGATGATCCACGCAGAAATAACAACCCTGATCCTCAGCAAAGACGCTGCTTTCCTCAAGTCACCTCTTTAGAAACTGACGCTACACGACACAGAGCAGAACGTAGGATTATAAAAATAATATCTGCAAGTTTGTGCATAAATCTGTGTAGTTAACATGCTGACTGAAGGAAACAGTTAAAGCTCTGGGACATGTACGTCATCACAACCCTAAAAACAACTCAAATGCATTCTCAGTTATGTTTCGAGGGAAACGTATTTTGCCGCGGATTACGTTTGTCTTTGATGGATCTCAGATATTCCGCGGAAGGCCGGAAGTGATGCACAGAGCAGGTGACGTAGTATATTGAGCAACCATTAAAGAGAGTTATGTGGTATAATAACGGTCATGTCTACAACGTAAACCCCAAATTGCAAAAAAACTTGGGAAAACTAGCAAAAAGCTCTTTGAAACTCGCTACCCGATGACTCATCCTAGCCTTAACCATCCGAGGTCAACGTCTAACGTTAACCATCTCACAAGAGTTTCGTAATTTGCGTATTACCTTCTAGAAACGACCTATAAAAATACAACACAGTCTCACGGCAGTTTGTGAAATGGTCATGAAATGTAATCTATTTGATTCATGTACATAAACACCAATTTCTCTTTTTTTATCGTGACGCTCAGCACAACTTTCAACAACGTATTTTTTGTGCGTTTTCCTACGAATGTCCAGCAACACGTGATGCACGTGTCAATTTCCGCTCCAGTCTTTTCAAAATAAAACTAGGAAAAGATCGACTTGGTTAGGCTTAGGCAACAAACTACTTCTTTAGGTTTAGGAAAATATGGTGGTTTGGGTTAACCCTCTGAGGTCTAAGCCATTTTTTGCTATGTTTGGTCCACCTGGTCTCCTTTTGTAATAATTACGACAGAATCTGAACACTATAATGCACAATCATGACATACACATCTTTGTTTATTTTTCAGGATAAACTGGGCTATGCAGGCTGCAGTGATGTCACATGATTGCATAAATAATTTCAATTAAAATGGAAATTGATATTGAAACCACACAGAGAACAATAAGGAACAAGTTTTTGGGCTTTTGAAAAAATGTTCTCCCAAAGACGTGAATGAAGACTTTCTATGAAGTCTCTGGAAAAACAATAATTGTTCCAAGCTGGATCACAAACCATCTGAAAAGAATGCGATCATTAGAAAACACCTCGTTAGAAAGCTACGGTGGTGACGAAGCATCTGCAAGTTAAAGTGAGTCTCTACACCGCAGCGTTTTGGAGATCTTCTAAAAAAAGTAACTAGAGTACTTTTCTGTCGTATACGACAGCGTCGACCTCGGGGGGGTTAAAATAACTCCAGAAGTCAACGTTGACTTCTGGCCTCACATGGGGCACCAACGTCAGTCTCCTGGTGACAGTCTGGTGTTTTTAGACCCACCCATCCACCCCGACCTCCTCGCTACATGCCGTTCACCGCTCTCTATACTTCCTGGTTCATGATTACGTAGATTACGATCACAAATCATTACATTAAATTTCATCAAAACATTTCGTGACTATTTATAATATATATAATAACAAGTATAAGAAGTGTGAAAGTCCACTTTAGGCAGGTGGGAGGTGGATGGACGGGTCAAACAAACACAGGAGACACAGGAGAAACTAAAAGTCACTGACGTCGGCACTTTAAGCCAAAACATGATGTTTTTACTAAACCTAGCCACGCAGTTTGGTTCTGTTTTTTGTTCTGTTTCCATTAACTACGGGTTTAAAACTGTTTAAAACTGCGACCGTAATACGGGAGGTAATAGAGGATGCAGTTTAGTTGTATGGGAATGTAAACACAACGACTGAACTGATTCCTCCTTAAAATCAAAGCAGCTTTACAAAAGAAAGAAAAAGAGAAGAGAAAGCCGAAGATGGATGGTTGTAGTTGTCCCCTCGATCTTAACCTGATACTCCCCGTACGCCGCTGTCAGTCAGCTAAATGAGGTGGAGAGAGAGAGAGAGAGAGAGAGAGAGAGAGAGAGAGAGAGAGAGAGATGGGCTGTAAAGGGTCAGTACGTAATGTTTTCTATAATTACAGACTGCTTTTGTGTAGCTGAAGGCGAAAACAACACAACTCAGAGCGCTGAGATCTAATCAGAGATGGAGAAGTTTGTTTAGATCAGATCCTACTGTCACAGACACACACACACACACACACACACACACACACACACACACACAGACACACTCATAAAGGACCATCCCAGCCCCGGAGCTACAAACTTTGAACACAACTATGTGCTGCTGTTTGCGGAGCAGCAGCGAGCTGCTAAAGCTAACAGTGTGGAGGAGGAGGGTGGAGGACAGACAGCCGGTTGACTGATGGGATTCAGTGGCTCACACAGGGCGCGGCGCTCAGGTGTTAACATGTAATTATGAGCCTTTCATTGGTCACAATGTGAATTGCAAACACAGCGCGCACAATACAGAGCTGCTTAATCACCGTACTTGCCAACCCCTCCAGATTTTCCCGGAGGACTTTTTCATTGCCCTCTCTTGAGGTCACAATTCTCCCGATATATGGCAAATTTGGCAACTTTTCGTTATCTCGACTTGTTCCTGGAACTGAACAGTGTGTATAATCTCTACTAGTTCCACCCGGACGACAATAGAGCTAAACTGACTGTCGTTTTCGCAGTTTGAGCTCAGCGTGCAGCGCCCAAAGTTGGGCTTTGCTCGATGCAGCTAAAAGCCGTTGTGGCGTTGTGCGAGCCGTTAGAAATAACGTGTTTCAGAGTTCAGTGGTGGCGTTGTCACGTTGTGTCTGAAGGAGCTTCAGTGAGTGACTCAAGCAGGAGCAAAAATAAATAAAAACTGATGAATATTATTATTATTTATGTCAGAGATTCACACGCCAAGTTCACACCAGAGGGGAGAATTATTCAGTTTTCTTTCCTGGGGGTTAAAGGTCAAATCAAAAGTTTAACATAAAAATGCTGCTGCAGTGAACTTATTATTTTAACTCTTTTAATAAGTCTAACTCTGATGTTTCTGGTGGAGGAGCCCCAAACAGAGTTGCCAAGTCCGCTTATTATCAGCAAACTTTGGGCTTGTTTTTCTGGAAACTCTCTTACAAATATTGGTAGTAGCGGGTTGCGTTTTCTCCCGTCTCTCTCCGACTCGCAGGCAGCTCCGTTCTCTTCAAATGAGGCTTACCGGCATTAGATTCACGGTCTTTGCAAAAATGAAACGAAATGCAAGAATTAAATTAAATATTCAACTTGTTTAAGTTTAGTTGACAAGAAAAATGTAAAGTTACAAGTTAAATATGCATGCAAAAATGCAATGAAATGCAAAATAAATTCATACATATATATGAAGTGATCAAGTAGGTTGGTAAGGTTGCTTGTTTTGGGGCTTTTTTTTGGTGGGAGAGTTGCTTCTTTTGGGCTTGTTTCTATACACTTGGTTGCTTGTTTCTCTCAAGAGATCTGCCAACACTGACCCCAGACCCCCACTTTGGTTTTGAAATCCTCCCTATGTTTAAGGTCTCAAGGTTGCAGAGTATGTTAATCACAATCATTTGAAAAGAAAATCTTCTTTTTCTGTGTTTGCAGGAACCAAACGTTGTTTTCTGTCAGCGAGGTGGAACCAAACACAACCTGCTGCAGCACTAAAACATCCTCTCATGATAATCTGATGCTTTATGGAGCTGCATGTGTGTGATTTACTTTCTAACAAATGCACCACTTGTTGTGAACACACGCAGACTTGCCGTGCGGCGCTGCAGGTCGAGGCGCTGCAGGTCGAGGTGCTGCAGGTCGGGACAGGCCCGGCGCTGTAGCGTTCCTCTCTCGCTGACAGGCGCTGCGGGCGCATGCAGAGAGTCAAGTCCTGACAAACATCAGGCCTTAAAACAAGCTCTGTGTGGCGCCTCTGGTCTTGTCCTCTTCATACCTGACATGTCACATCACGCCCGGAGCTTCTCCCAAACCTGTTCCATTCAACAGTAACACCGAGGAAACAGAAGTAAAAACACCTGTTTCTGGTCAGATGTGGAGTTTTTAGAGGGTTCTGGATATTTCACAGTGTTGATGTTGACCACACAGTGTGAGTGATGACACCTGTCCCGTCCCCAGGCAGACCTGTACCGACATGTGCCGTCATGTTTGTGTGGCCGGCGCTGAAAGAGTCAAATATGCATCTGTCACTGTGGATTAGCCAATCAAAGCTGCTGAATGACTGTAAATACAAACCGAGTGAATCTGAGACTGAGGACAAAAGCCAGCAGGCAGAGAGGAGACGTGGAGACAAAGATCCTTTTCAGATATTGTCTTCTTTCATTAAAAACTACAACCTGTGTTTGATCTGCTCTCGTCCACCGTTCATAGCTTTACCTACGAAAAGTAATGAACTCTAATTCATATACCGTATTTATCCCACGTAATCATGAACCAGGCAGTATAAAAAGTGGACTTTCACCAGTTTACTAAGTAGTTTTGTTGCTTAAACCTAACTAAGTAGTTTACTAAGTAGTTTTGTTGCCTAAACCTGAGTAAGTAGTTTACTAAGTAGTTTTGTTGCCTAAACCTAACTAAGTAGTTTACTAAGTCGTTTTGTTGCCTAAACCTGAGTAAGTAGTTTACTAAGTAGTTTTGTTGCCTAAACCTAACTAAGTAGTTTTGTTACCTAAACCTAACTAAGTAGTTTAGTAAGTAGTTTTGTTGCCTAAACCTAACTAAGTAGTTTTGTTGCCTAAACCTGAGTAAGTAGTTTACTAAGTAGTTTTGTTGCCTAAACCTAACTAAGTAGTTTACTAAGTAGTTTTGTTGCCTAAACCTAACTAAGTAGTTTTGTTGTCTAAACCTAACTAAGTAGTTTTGTTGCCTAAACCTGACTAAGTAGTTT